>CAJUYI010001367.1:0-29611 GCA_910591695.1 Galerucella pusilla
GTGAATTTTATCTTTGTAGGTAAAAGACAATCTCCTGGGTATACAAAATAATGTTGCACAAGTTTTTGTTGAACTACTATCCCTGAGATCTCAAAATATTTGAATTTGTCCATTATTGACCTAGGTTCATAACAGAAAAAATTATTAACCACTAAGAGAAAAAAACGGAAAAAACAAGTTATGGTATGATGAAAAGTGTCGAGAAATTGTAAAAAGCTGAAGGAAATGCTAGAATAAAATGGATAAGTACAAACAACTCAGAAGATAAAGAGGAATATGAGAGAATAAGGAAAAACTGCAACAAATTGATAAGAAAAGCTAAAAGAGAATGGATCTATGACAGAATAAGAATAATAGAAAATGAAAAAACTAACAAAAATACCAAAGCCTATTATAAAAAATAAATGAACAAAATAAAACATATAAAGGTAAAATTAAAGGTATAAGAAATAAAAACGGCGAGGTGATACAAGAAGAAACTCAGTATAAGCAAATCTGGAAAGAATACTTCGAGGAACTACTAACTGAAGAAGTTTCAGATAATACAACAGAGGAAGAAAGCGAAGAGACAAAAGAAGAAAATGTAACACAGGAACCAACAGAAAATGAAATAATAGAAGTTATTAAAAGAAGCAAGAATGGGAAAGCACCGGGCAAAGACGAAATAAACATGGAATTGATTAAGTATGGAGGAGAGGAGCTGCACGAAAGATTATACCGGCTAATAAAGAAAATATGGAGAGAAGAGAGAATGCCCGAAGAATGGTAAGTCGGGCAAATAGTCACAATACACAAAAAAGGGGATCAGCAGGAGTGCAAAAACTATAGGGGTATAACTCTCTTAAATGTAGCATACAAAATAATGTCAGCAATAATTCAAAGTCGCTTAGCTGGAAAAGCGAAAGCGTCAGGTCAATACCAATACGGTTTCACACAAGGAAAGTCTACAATAATTGACGATATTCATACTATCAAGCAGATAATGGAAAAGACCCATGAATACAAAATTGAAATAGAAATGCTATTTATAGATTTCCAACAAGCATTTGATTCAGTAAGACGAAGTGAACTGATGAGAGGACTGAAGTAACAGGGGATAGAAAATAAGTTGAGAAGATTAATTGCAATGACTATGAAGGAGTCAAAAGTGAAGATACTTACAGGAGAAACGGAGGGCTTTGTATCTAATAGAGGCGTAAGACTATTTAATTTGGCTCTGGAGCAAGGGAACTTTAAGAACGAGCGGGGGCCAGATAGTCGCATATGCAGACGACATAGTGATAGTAACGAAAAGAAGGAATATCATGAAACAAATGCTACTAGAATTAACAAAAGAAGGGGAAAAATGGGATTAAAAATAAATAGAAACAAAACGAAAATAATGAGAGCTGGTAAGCAGTGTGAAAACAAAATGATAAAAATAGGGGAATATGAATTTGAGGAAGTGGAAAAATTCAAATATCTGGGAGTCACGATCAGCAGTAAGGGGGAACGAAGATCAGAGATAGACGAAAAAATAATGGCTGCTAATAGGGTATACTATGCCAATAAGAAACTATTTAAAAGCAATCTTTTGACAAGATACACTAAATTTAACATTTACAACACAATAATAAGACCTGTGATAATGTATGGAGCAGAAACGATAACAATGACAAAATGAGATGAAGAGGAGTTGAGGATGGTAGAACGAAAAATAATGAGAACAATTCTAAGGGCAATAAAAACTGATGAAAATGAATACAGGCAACGTATGAATCATGAAATACTGAGAGAAATGAACGGGGAAGATATAGTAAACAGAATAAAGAGACAAAGAATAAAATGGCTCGGACATGTATGGAGAGAAGGTGAGCGAGCAGTCGCTTGCTCAATGCTACAGTGTGAACCAGGTGGTAGGAGAAGGCAAGGAAGACCCAGATCTAAGTGGCTTAAGGAGATGGAGGACGATTTGAGAAGGATAGGAATCGTTAGATGGAATGAAAAAACGAGGGATAGGAGACTATGGAAAAAAATAAGCGAGAAAATAATGAAATGAAGGGGATTGATCCACCCCAAAAAGCGGATCTAGAAAGCATTTATGCGGCGCAACCCCACAAGGGGTGTTTAGCCATTTTATATTATTTATATTCATATTTTATTTATAATTTCTCAGAATTTTTTCCGACAAATTTGAACCAAAACTTTTTTTCTCTTTTTGTTATTTCTAACGCTTAGGCTAAAATCACTGTGTATTTTATTAAATTTTTACATGCTTTGTACTTAATATTGTGATTTTGTGGAATAAATATATCTATCTAATAGAGAGATTCAACTTCTCAGTTGGCTAGAAGGAGCAATAATTGTCAACTTCACGGCTAGTAGTGGAAAAATATAATTATTTTCAGTATGTGATTGTTTCAAAGTTCTATTGGATGCATTTAAAAGACCTGATTATTTTCAAAAGTATCTCCATGATTAGATTTTCGCTATTTTCTTTATCAGAGCCGCGATAATATTTACGTCCTCAAATGTTTGCATGTTATATCTCCTTAAGAATATCCATATTTTATCTTATCAGAATAAACATCAGTATCGCTCAAAGAAAACTATGAATATAAATCATCAACAATCATTAGTAATTGTTCGGTTTTGGAATAAACAAAGCGACGATTTGTTCTAATTCATGTGAAAAGTTTATTTTGTTGATTCGTAGTTATGACCGAAAGCGCTTTTAAGGCCAGAGACATCGGGCTTCGGGCTCAGAAGAAAATTTTGTCCCGAATGGCGGGGAAGAACATCGCCAAAGTCTTTATTGATGACACAACGGCGTCACTTTTGGATAATCTGTACAGACTTGCAAAGCAATACGTAAGTATTTACCGTTTTCATGTAATTTCTAGTTTCTTTTTTAAACGCTCAGTAATACATTCACATGTGCTAGTCACTACATTCAAATTGGTTTAGATGCTTGTCATTTGGCGCACACCTTGCCGAGTAACTCAACTACTTGCTACTTGGCGAGCAGTCGCTCGGTATTCGCCGAATGCCGCATGTCTGGCGCCGCCTTTATGTCTCTTATTCACGCATGTGTCGGCAGATCGTGCGTTTCAATTGAGTAGTTTGTTCTTTTTGGTGCTTACTCAGTATCACTTTAGCTGAAGTGAGCTGAGATCTCAGTCAAAAAGAACACACCTTATGTATAAAAATATTCGTTCATCTTCGTGACCGATGTTACCTGAACTCCTAGACGCTAATCTAATATCATGTCCGCGCGCAATCAACCTGTCCCTTTTAGAACACTTTTATAATCTGTAAGGATTAAACTGACCGCTGCGCGCTATCGGCATACACCCAAAATTCCATATCAATGCACTGTATAAATTGAAAATTTTTCATTATACCGTTGGTGAAACGCGTCACAACTGACACGGAACAAAGCCATTATTTTTTGAATCCTCGTGTATTGTTATCCTTTTGCCTTTACAATGCCGTTTTATTTATCATTTGGTTTTTTTATTGCAAAAAAGATATCTTCTCGGGAGTTTTATTACGTATCTCCAGTTTTATTTTGTTCCCTTTATTTATTATGCATTTCTGGTAGTGTTGATGTTGATTTCCCCAGAAGTTTGAGAAAAATACTATGAAATAAATATTTGTGAAAACTGTGAAAAACAAATAGTTGCCAATAATATATTATACCGAATAATTAAATATATGACGATTTTTTCAGTGAATCATTCTCTGAATAACAACAAATCTAGTCAACCTTGACTTGTGAAAACAAGTTTTTTTTCGATTGTCAGTATTAAAAACGAATTAAGTACGTACCTACATTACATTTTATATGAGTTATTTTGAACCGCATAACCTAATCCACATTAGTTTCCGTTCGAAAAGATAGTAAATTTAGATGATACTGATAATTATTATAAACAATTCTCTCATACTTCCTGAGATAAAATGTGTATCAGTTTTTATCTCCACGACTAAATAATAACGCACAAATTATTTTTACATATTTAGCTGCATAATGATATAAATTCTTCACACCAGTGAATAATGAAAAGAATTCACTCTCGTTAGCCAATCACATTCTATTATTATCAGAATTCACGCTAAAATGAATTAAAATGAATAAATCAAATCGTCTCTTTAAAACGTCAAATACCTAAGAACGCAAATCGCTTCTGACAGCGCGTCGTTTGAAACGTCAAAATAATTATAAAATCATAATTTTACATATTATAAGAGAAAATAATGGACAACAGTAGCGATAGTGAATATGTACGCCTCCCGGAATTAATTTCATTTATAAATGTAAGGGTTCCGATTAAAAATATGAGTTACGTATATATATTTACTCTTTACATTTTTATTAATATGCTCTATAGCCTAGTGGTGGTTGACTAAGGCGCGGGGGATCGATCGATCGAGGTTCGATCCTCACTGGAAGGGTTTTCTTTTTAGTCGTGGAGAAAGTATAGTCTTTTACTTGTGTAGATTGGCTATTATTCACTTGCTATCATTATTCCAAAACTCACTCGCTGCGCTTCCTCGTTTTGGAAACTTCATCCGCGTGAATAATAGAACGTAGGAATTGATTATTGGGCCTGTTCGTAGAGCAGTCACAATCGGTTGGAAAGTGGAGGACTCATGCGCAGAGTCTTTGTGAACGGTTTTCATTCACAGCGCATGAGTTAGGCCCATTGTACGTTCTCCCGAGGAGTGGGCAGGTCACTAGGAGGTATCTTCTTTATATCGGCAGATGTAGGCCAATATTCACCAAACACATTATCTATCTCATTAACGATAACTCCGGGCACTCGCATTGAGATGCCTTTTCGTCAAAACAATAAGTTTCAATAATATTTAATTAAAAGACATAAATTCCCTTGAAGCTAATTCCAACAAATCATGAATCGTTATATAAATAAGAATTAGGATGGTTGCACGTACGAAGACAAGTTCAGAGCGTGAAATAAACATAAATAGTATTATTTATATTTACTTATGATGAACTTGACTCGTCGTATAAATATGCTAACGATAGTGTTTTAAGGGACATTCTAATTATCGATTCTCATTATAATTATGATTACCATTACTATTAATATTAGTGCTAGTAATAAGTAGTTTAATGTATATAGTAATAGTAAGTTAAAGTAATAAACAGAACGTGTCCCAGTGCTACAGATAGTTGTTTTATTCCTGTAAGATGACCACAGAGTGACCAGCAACACCACCTATTCAGAGGCCCTTCCACACCTATAATCTACCAAGTATCCATCGACGATACATTCATTACAGCATAAGACATGACTGATAGTTTCGTCCTCCCGTTCACAGATCCTGCATAACATAGTCTACTAGCCCCATGCTATGGAGATATTTCATAAATTGTTCCTGGTCGTCGCCAAGCATTTCTTCGACGCCAGCTCCCCAGAGTGATCCTGACAAAACTGCATCACTTGATTTCATCCCATCTCTTAAGGGATTGAGCATGGGTCTAATGTTTGGCTAGTTCCGCAATTGCCGAAGTCGTCAGGCCGTAGGAGCCACTGGGTCCTAAAGGTCTTTGTCCAGCCGCTTCTCCAGCTTAAGATAATATTGTTATCTATCGAGGCATATACAGAAATCTTGATGGTACTTTAGTACTAGCCTTGATGCAACACATTGTCGGTTCAAGGCTATCTGTATCTGTAGAGTAGGGACGCTCACAGCACTTAGGCCACATGTGACCCATTGTACATCCTCCAGAGGAGTTGTCCTCCTAAGTCATCGTCCATCCTGTCCTTCTCAGGAAGGTAGACAGTTCACAGTTCCTTTACATCGGCAGGTGTAGGTTAAGACTCACCGAACACACACTCTCTTAAATGTCGATAACTCCGGACACTCGCATAAGACATGCCTGACAGTTTCATATTCCTGTTCACTCATCCTGCATAGAGGTGTGTCCACTAGCCCCATAGTATGGAGGTGCTTCCTTAGTTGACAGTGGCCAGTCAGAAATCCTACTGTTAAACGTAGGTTTTCCTTGCTATCGCCAAATATTTTTTCGGCGCCATCTTCCCAGGGTCGCCCAGGATGAGCCTGGCAAAACTACATCCTTTGATTCCATCCCATATCTTAAGGGAGTGAGCATGGATGTGACGATTGGCTAGTTAGTTCCGCAATTGTCGAAGTCGTTAGGCCGTAGGTGTCACTGGGTTCTAAAAGGTTTAGTCCAGCCGCTTCCCTGGCTAAAGAATCGGCAATGCGATTACCTTCACCTACTCCTGTCGTGCCCTTTAATCCACCTCAGGATAATATTGTTATCTGCCTAGGCGTTAGCTAAATCTTGGTGGCACTCTAGTACTAGCCCCGATATAACACGTTGTCTGTTCAAGGCTAATAAAGCTTGTCTGCTGTCAGTACAGATTTTATGTTTTTGTCAGAAATTCCTTTTCTGGTTAGTTTTTTAGTGACAATTGAGATACCAGCCAGTCAGTTTGAACCACACTGGTATTTTTTCCCATTCCCCACTTGATTCTTAGGCTTAGTGATCTGGAGTAGACTCCTCACCCGAGTATTCTTTGATTTATGAGCCTTAAAGTAATTAGTGAATAACTATTAATTGTTGTTTCAGTTTGTGTATATAACATATTTTTGTTTCAGTCTAACAATAAAAAAGAAGCCGAGAAACTGATTAAAAACATAATAAAGATCGTCATAAAGCTGGGCGTATTACACCGCAACAACATGTTCACCGATGAGGAATTAAAACAAGCGGAGAAGTTCAAAAACAAGTTCCGACTGGCCGGAATGGCGATAATTTCTTTCTACGAAGTAGATTTCAGCTATGACCGTAACTATATCGTCCACGCATTCACCGAAAGTCAAAAGTGCCTAGAAATGATCGTTTCTAAACATCTCACAGATAAATCTGTATCTAGAATAGAAAGTGTTTTCTCTTTCTTTGGTAATGATCAGTTTTTGGATTCCGTTTTCAAGAGTAACTCTGAATATAGGGAAGCTCTTGGTAGGGTGGTTTCGGATTTGAACAAAGCCATCGAAAACGGAGATCTTTAGTCCCCCACTATGTGATTTTTATATGTGATTTTAATTTTAATTTATCTCCGGTATTAGTCGACACGCGATTTATCTAAAAGTTCTTAGGCAACTAACTTTAAACTATTGAAGCAAAGTCATATCAAAACTTACTTGTACAAAAGGTGGAAAATGAATTCATTAGGTTAACAGTAAAACCCTGTATAATACAAGTTCCATTACTGTTCTGATCATCCTTTACAATGAAACTTGAAAAAAAATTAAATCCTCTACAGAATCTTTTGTTTCACCAATTGCCACAAGAAATCTGATTTTGCAACTTGGCACTTCTGGAGCTTTTCCTATGTACCTCATCACACTGTCAAAGAAAAAAATCCTTGTCGAATTACCACAACCTTCAATATAGAAAATAATTTAGGTTGAAATTAGATTCATAAGGGGTAAGAGTGTAAAGAAAATTTTAATAATAATAAAAACCAGTAAGTATTCAAGTCCAGAAAATTAAGGAGGGCAAACTTCAGCGGAACTTCCACCAGCAGTACAAGCCCAACAAATCACTTTTTGATTTAGTCTACTTATACAGACGACAACACGTCGAAAATTTATATATATATATATATATATATATATAATCAGCTCTGCAGGCCTAGAAGGCCCATGGCTTTGTTGACTTCCTTTCTCCATTCTTTCCTGTTCTCTGCTTTTCTTTTCCAGTTGGTTATTTTTAGTGTTCTAAGGTCTTTTAACACCTCTTCCATCCATCTTGCTTTGGGTCGTCCTCTTTTCCTCTTTCCTCCTATCCCGCTTTCTACTATTTTTTGGGGTACCCTTTCATTCTCTGTATGTGGCCAATCCATCTCAATCTATATCCCTTTGCAGTACCTATAATGTCTGGTTGGCCAAATAGTTCTCTCAGTTCTTTATTGCTTCTTCTCTGCCATATGTCGTCTATTTCTTCCCTCTATAAATTTTGCGTAGACATTTCCTTTCCCAAATCGCTAGCATATTTTGTTCATTTTTACCCAGTGTCCATGTTTCGCTTCCGAATAGCACTATAGGTCTTAGTACCGTTTTATATATTCTTATTTTGGCACTTCTAGCTAGCACCTTACTGTTTAATATATTTTTTAGCTTATATAAACATTTGTTTCCTTTGTTTATTCTGTTCTGGATCTCTTTTCTTTGATCAGGCTTTTTGGCAAATTCTGCTCCTAAATAGGTAAATGTATCCACTTCTTTAAAACTATATGTTTTGTTTTTCAAAGTTGTTATTTCCAATTTCCCATTATTCCTTTCCTCAGTATTTGTCCATTTCATGTACTTAGTTTTCTCCTCATTTATTTCCAATCCCATTTCTAATGCTATTTGCTCGAGTCGTACAATAACTTCTTGTAGTTCTTGCTTGCTTCTTGTAATTATTGCAATGTCGTCGGCAAACGCTAGGCATTGATGTCTTTTGTGATATATTATCCCTGACCTATTTACTCCCGCTTTTCGAACTATGTATTCAAGTACATATGTAAACATTATGGATGATAGGGGGTCACCTTGCTTAACTCCTTCCCTCACTTCAAAACTTTCGGTTCTCTCATTTCCTACCTACATTTCCTACCCAAAAATTCATATAAATCTAAATAATCTTAATCACTTATTCATTTCACGTCAGAACTACCAGCTTCTGGTCAAGTTTTTTGGTCCAAAGTCTACTTCTACAGAAAATATCAAAATTTTATTCAGGTGAAAATTTAATCCGCAGAAATTGATAAAAAATAAAAAAATTTAATTTGATAAAAAACTTATTTGAAAATTTCAATTACAACTAATTGTATAATTCAGAATTTAAAATTTGCATGGTGCAAAACAACGTGCAAGAGATTGCATCAATCAAAATTATTGGCTTATTTAGAAATTACAAAATAATTTTCTGATAATGGGTTATGCTATTTTATGGAAATTTGGCGCACCTATGTTTAAATATTATACTCAATTTATCAGAATCGATAAACAACAATTCCGTTTCTAAAAATAATTCTAGAGTTAACAACTTCGGTTCATACATTTCAATTTCGACTAAAGATTTTCAGAGAGGGGATGAAACTCAACCAGAACAAAAAGACGCGTCTAAAAATGATATGGATAACAAGAAATCCAAGTGATCAAGACCAATGATTTATCGACATCACCCAAACTTACCAAAAACGCGATATCTCCATCCAATTCAATAGCAAATAACATCAACTCAAATTCCTTATCACGCCAATCAAGTGAGAGAGACAGTAATAAATTTCGAGATTATTCGGATAATGATAGTAGTTGCGAAAGAGCTCTTAACAATTACTCCACAGTCAGGTTCTTGGAGGATCTTTCCCAAAAATCTTTGGGTCTCAATGGCCTCAAAAATATTGGTAATACATGTTTCATGAATAGTGTTACCCAATGCCTATCAAACACAAGGTGGCTATTAGAATATTTAAAGAAAGACGCATACATAAGAGATATTAACACAAGCATATCCAGCATGAAAGGAACACTAATTAAAGCATTTGCTGAAGTTATTAAAGAGCTTTGGTCTGAAGACGATTCAGACAGATTGGTGAATACAGTATCAATAAAAAGTCAGATTCAGCGATTTGCTCCAAGGTTCATGGGATACGCTCAACAAGATGCGCAGGAGTTTCTTCGTTACCTATTAGAAGGACTTCACGAAGATGTCAACAGGGTACATGCAAAACCAAAGCCCATATTAACAGAAATTGATGAAAAACTCAGTGATAGTGAAAAAGCGCAAGAATCTTGGTTAAGATATCCGAGAATGAATAACTCCCAAGATTGTAGATAACTTTGTCGGTCAATTAAAATCAACACTCAAGTGTACACACTGTGGTCACTGTTCAGTTACCTTCGATGCCTTTTGGGATTTATCCCTTCCCATACCCCAAGGCATAGGTCAGTTACGACTTTCACAATGTTTGGATTCGTTTACAAGAGAGGAGACACTTGACGGTGATGAGAAATCAACATGTTCGAAATGTAGGGAACGAAGACGATGCACTAAATCATTCTCAATTCATAAATTTCCGAAAATATTGGTTATTCACCTGAAGCGCTTTTCGCCAACAAAAAGATTAAGGAGAAAACTTAATGTTGCAATAGATTTTCCAATAGAAGGGCTTGATATGAGCCATTACGCGGCTGATAATGTGGCTCCCTGTAGGTACAACCTCTACTCTATATCAAATCACAGTGGAACCACTTACAGAGGTTACTACACGGGACAGTGGCACGAATATAATGATGCAAGGGTGTCATTAATATCGTCAGAATCTTTAGTCAGTGGGGAATCATATGTTCTCTTCTATGAACAAGAAAGCAAGAAGTCGCATTTTTTTTAGTTTGAAGTGTTACGTTTATCATTACGAATGTACCAAAATCTACTATAATAAATAGCATTGTGCTGTTAAAATTTATCATTTACTCACCTGCACAGTCACCAATTTTGGCTTGATTTATTTTTTATTTTGATGGGCTGTGCATTGGAAACAGTTGGTAAAAACAACAGTCTCAGTCAATGATTATTTATACTAGCTTTATTGATATACAAAATCAAACGGAAATATATTAACTACTTTATTACTGCTTCGTTTTTGAATCTTGAAGTGCCTTTCGTACGATCGTTTTAATGGCATTATAGCCGCCGTTAGTTGCCTATACCACATTATTGTTTTTTTATCTTGTTAATTAAATCTACGAATATTGTCAACTTGAGGCAACTGCAAACTTTCTGTTGCAAACATTATTTTCATATTTTGAATTCCTAAACAGGCACCTGCAACGACTCCTCCTTAATAAGTTGGTATTGCTAAGAGTAATTTTTTTATAAGAGTTTTTTCTCTAAAGAAAAATTGAAGTCATATTTCATTTTAGAACACAAATTTCGACGAGATGGCCCACATTGGTCCTTTTATATTCAACAAACTAAAAAAATACCCCCTTTTTATTAAGCTGTGCTTTTTATTATCACGTTGATCACAGGTGTTATTCCAAAACGGGAATTTACAATATATTATGTTGCTTGCATTAGCATTCAAGCTGCAATATTTTTCAAAGATCTAAACTATACTTTGAAGTTTGATTTTTAGTATAAACTAGTAGTGTATTTCACATTTGTAACAATTTACAAGGTACCTTCATAGGTACATAATCAACACATGATATAAAAAGATATTAGTGCATAGTTACTCAGAAAATACAAAAATTTACGATCACTGCTTGTATACAAAATAATATAAAATGATATTTGAACGATTTTATCACTTCAAAAGTATAATTTCACGACCATGGCATATTTTAAAAAGCATGTACTTGCCTAGTATTGTAGACATTCCGAATAAAACACAAATTTTATTTGTTAGTAACACCAATATTTTACAAATAATATATATTTGGAGATAGATATTAAAGTGCTTAGCTCAATAACCTCTATAATTTAAGGTATCTGTCTACATAAAGCGTTTAAACCAAATGTATAAAACAAGAGCGAAAGGTAAGTCAGTGTAATTTGAAAAATCCCAACATTTTTATAAAATTGGAAACTGAGCAATTGTGTAATATCGTCTAGTGGTAAAAAGCAAACTAGTTATAGCTTATAAGTACATCCTATTTACATTGATAGTCAAGTTGATAGTATTAATGGAAGTTGGAATATTTTTGGTACTTCAAAAGTAAAAAAAAGGTAGAGAAAGAACTTAATATCTATAACTAGTTGAGGCTAGGAGTTTACCGACAACAGTTAAATAATGTTGCCACAGCAGCTTTACACATTTCACCCATTTCACCCTATCTTTCATGAACAAGTAACTGAAATTATTCTCCCACTTTTAGCTAAATCATTTATTTCCTTAAGTTTTTCTTTCATATGAGATATGTTTTTATTTCAACGTTTCCCAAAATAAATAATAAGAATAAAACAATACTTTCTATAATCTAAACGTCAACACTGACGCAAACTATGCGGTATTTAGATTGACAGGTGGAACATTTCTTATAATTGCCATCGGCGATCATATAATGCAGTGTTCACTTGTTGCTGGCATCTGAAATGAACACTAATAGTTTGAGTAAAACTCTGTAATATCTAATAAACAACAGATTATCAAAGGATGATTGCATTCCAACATTCAAGGTACTTTTTGAAACAAACTATAACAAGGTAAGCAGGGATAGTTGTCTATACCAAACACTGATTCAATAATTTCAATTGCAATTCCATACTTAACGATATTTTTTTACGTTACGAAAAATATTGTGCTTTTAGGGAGACAATATACAGGGTGTAACAAAAAGGCAGGTCATAAATCATACCACATTCTGGGGATAAAAATAACTCGATCCATTTATAATAACCCATTTATAATTATTATCACTACATAATCAGTACTTCAACTTTTTCATAGTTAAACGTGGCACTGTCGAATGTTTTCAACTGCATTCCTTTCACGATTTCAGATAAACTTGCCAAAGTATACAACCCTTCGAAGTTACCAAATGAAAATTGATTTTTTCAAATATTTCGACAGTTGTTCGACATATTATAATGAAAGTTGACAAGTGGCTTTTTTATGATTAGAGCATCTTAAAAAAAATTGAGGAATTATTGCACCCCTTTAAAAATTGAGATCCCCTAAACCACCCCAAAATTTTTGTGTACATTACAATTTAATGCTTATTGTTGCACCATTATTCAAACACATTATTTTTGAAACTTTTCTGCCCCCTGGTACTTTTTACAATTATCAGTTTTTATCGAGATACCTACGGCCTATTTTTCATTATACTTCAAAAATTTCGAGTATCAAACAACAAAAAAAGTTAATCAATTTTCAAGTTTTTCGAGGGCCCCAAATTTTTGATTGAATCTTATTTATTTACAAATGTGTGTAGCTTTTATTAGATGTTCGAAATGGCCCCCATTTTCTTGAATACACAGTCGGCACCGTTTTACTAACGAAAACTGAATATTCTGGAAAAGCAATGGCATCTGACGATATCTAATTGCAGCCTCAACTGTAACTTTGTTCGCATGCACATTTGTACCAGGGTAACTTGGGTTGGATCGGGTTATTTTTAGCCCCAGAATATGTGGTATGATTTATGACCTGCCTTTTTGTTACACCCTGTAGATCGTTGTAGTGTCAATGAGTTTGTCTCGAGAAAATAGAACATTTCTAAATACTTTCAATTTACACTGATTAATATAATTATACTAAGTAGCTGAATTTATATACATTTTGGTGACTACTGCTTTAACTAGTCCTACTAGATATAAATAAACTAAATGTTGTGGTTATTGTACATATATAACAGATATTACATATCTTTAATATATCTATTGCATGAAATTTAGACTACAGAGTATTTTTGCACTGAATTAAAATAAAGTCTGTAATAAAATATGTACCATAGTATGGCAGAAATACTCTCAAAGAGGTTGTCTTATACTTTAAAAAAAATACTTCGGTTGTAATACTGTCGAGTGCCATATTTTTTCAAATTCGTCCGTTTCACCAAACAACTCGTGCGTAAATCACTTTCTATTCATGTTCAAACTTGATGTTAGTTGTCACTGAATAGTTTTCGAGTTGAACATACTTTTCACTTTCTATACTTTGTTTCAGTCATATTGGTAGCACATTATGTATGCAAATTCCTGTTTAACTATACTGAGTGGCTCTAACAAGTTTGGGTAATTCTGACCCTACACACTCAATAAACAAGTAAGTTTGAGTAGGGCTGCCAGGTATACAGTAGAATTTCCATTGTTGTCGAGGTCCGTTGCTTATTGTCCGAAATATCACTGTGATGGACAGAGTATCAGGTTTTTATAAAAGAACTAATTCATGTTATGATTTATATAATAAATTTCTTTGAAATATTTTCAACGGAAGCGCACATTAGTGTAGTAAGTCGATTATTAATTTATTATATTCAATATCTATCTAATTGCTAACTGAAAAAATAATTTGTTGTCCTAGAAAGGGAGATTTGCTCAAAGATGGCAGATGGTGTAGTTTAGTAATATTTTATTTTAAAAGTTGGTTTTAACTTAAAGTGGGTAAGTCTACAATGACGTTATTTTTATACTCTGACGCTACAAATTAAATGTCTCTTGTTTATTGCCGTTCTCAGTTTGTGCTAACAATGTGATGAAACAGGGTACACTGAATTTAGTTGTAAAAAATTGTAACGTTTGATAATCCCTAAGGAAGTGTTTCATGCTATATTTGGTATGTATTTTTTGCCGGGTCCATAAAATGGGACGCTGATAGATTGCGTTCTGCAATTTCGAATTATATATTGAAGTAAACTTTTGCACTAATTCACACATAGATGATATATGGAACTGTCAAACGTCTCAATTTTTAAGCCAACTCTTCTTGCCTACATTGTATTGTTTAATACAATTCCAAATGTCCATGACAGTTCTTTGTGAATTCCTAGAAATTTTGCGAAATTGGCATAAGCGAGATTTGGGAAGAAAACATACATGAGATACTACTGCCTTAATTATTTTCATTATTTATAAATAATTTTAATATTATTTATACTGTAATAAAATTTTAATTTTTATTATTTTTTGTCATACTGACGACTGTATTATAGAAATTTGCCACTTAGTTTTAAGTAAGTTGATAGGGAGGTCTGAAAAACTACTACTTGTGCCACTGTTTATAAATTTCTATATCTGACTCACAAAAATATTGTGAACACTGCTATTTTCATTTGAAGCTCTACATGGTTTAATAACTCCATTGGTGAAAATAGACTGTGAGTGTATTCTGCATATTGGTAGGTAACATACAATGAACAGATAATGTTGAGAAAAAGGGCTAATCGTAAATGTCCACACACCTTTTTTAAAGTTTTCTCAGTTTGTCCCTATTTGGACAACAGTGTATAAAAGCTACCATTTTTTTTTTCAAAAGTATGTGTTTTATAAATAAAATATGTTCTTGGACAAATGAACAAAATTATATATTTCGTATGTACATGTGATTTTTTGGACCTCCCATGTTATATTTTTTTATCATTACTAGTCTGAACTTTGAACTTTGTTTATTTATTTCAGTTTCTTTCTATAGTTTATTTACGATAAAAAGACGATGACGTTGCAAAACAAAATATTGTGATGTTGCCAAGCTGTAGTTTTCTTAATAATAATGAATACAAATAGCGAATTCTATTACTCACGTCTCTTACAGCAGTAAGCGGGAGAAGCGGCCCCCATTTCGGCATTCTCGTTCAAAATAGCTTAACAAAGATGGTTACCATCTCTTGACATTCACTGTTTAGCTGATTCGGCATTTTATTAACTACACACTGCAGATTTGCCGAAATAATTAGTTATGAAAATAACTTTTTTTAATCTTAAAGAAACCATGAATTTAGAAGCACCAAAAAACTTAAATATTATACGATGATCGAATGTCAATAAATGTCAAAACAAACTGGGGAATTTTACCAGTTGATTTGACAACGTCTTGAAGTTTTGCCAACCCGGTAAGCTGTAAAGTGCCCTGGATGTTAAGGATAAATTGTATTTACGGTTGGTAAATTAATATTTATTCTGATAAGCAGGAAAGTAACTAAAAATGACATCATCATCTTTTTATCGTGAAAATCCTATATACACTTTTGGGTTATGAAAAGTGATATTCAATAATTTAAGGGTACTTAAAACAATATCTATATACCTATTATAAATATTACTGCATTAAATATAGCAATATTTTATCACTAATTTTAGCAAAGGGCACAAACAACTTGAACCAAAAATGTAATAGTAGATTATTTCTAGTATTTTAGTGATGTTATTGAACCATTCGAATCATCTTTAATGATAAAAATTTGGTACGTTTTTCCATAACTTGTTAGCATACAAATCGATGCAAGGTACAAAACGATTATCCCCATCTAGGAAAGATATTTAACCTCAAAAGAACATTAAATTGAATAATGGTATATGTTGCGGGAATCAAACCACCATAAGTTACAAGAAACGTCTTGAGGAAATATCTTTGTTGATAAACTGACAGATAGGTGATGAGTATTTATTAATCTTGCAATCGATATACGTTTGTAATACTTTAATAATTAAATTTATATGGATTTAAACAGGAAAAACGTACGTATTAAAAAAATTAATGAAGATTCGAATTACTTATTTATTTAAACCATGACATTTTTTTGTATAATTTATTGTAGACCTCGGAATATGTGAGATATATTTTGGTGTTTTCTATGTATAATTCTTTACAGATGTTATTAAAAGTTGATAAACTGTGTTATCAAATCAAATTGTAGCTTTTTATTCTAAACACAACCAAAAATAAGTGAAAATCGGAACTTCAAAGTAGGTAATTGTCAATATGTTCGCAACTTTTGTATTTCAAATACTTCAAAATTTTATTGTCAAAAAAATTTGCTTCTTTATACCACTCACCTCAATAATATTTCAACACCGTCTATTGAAGGTTCTCTGTTCGCTTGATTCGTGATTTCTCGATTATTGACGAAATATCTTTGAACTGACTATATCCTATCGACAGCCCAGGACGCCTATTCTCATCGATAGAACATAGTTGAGAGAAGTGAGTATTCTATCACACGAGTAGGAACGTTCCTTGCTCTCTTGAAATTTCGAACCGTATTCTGAGCCATGCGAAATTCTTGGACATTGTTGCCGTATGTTATCAATGAATTGAAGTGTATGTGGTAGACCATTTGCTCAAATAGTAGTTTAAGGGCGAGTTGTACCAAACACTTAAACTCGGTTTAATGATGACTGATGTTTAGACTGATGTAATTGTTGATAATAAATACATCAATCAGCCACAGTCTAAACATCAGTTAACATTAAACCGAGTTCAAGTGTTTGGTACAACTCGCCCTAAGAGTAACAAGAAAACGTCATATCTTGATAGATGTCATTTTATATTTTAATCTTAGTGACAAAAATTTCCAAATCATAGATATAATATAAAATAAAAATGGACCGAAAACCTTCAATAATCAGTTCTGCGCAAAATGATGTATTAGTGCAGTTTATGAAGGATCATGAAGATTTGCAAACGGGCCGGTTTACTTTCTTTACTTTAATTCATGACATAATGACATATCAATGTAAAATACGTTATGCGCATGCGATTCGCATGAAAATATTAGATTCGTGTGCTTCAAAGCAGGAGAACAAAATTGCTCCCCTTCTACCAAAATTTCATAGGAAGGGAATCGGCGAGAATACGGCCACCAGTAGTTGCTATTTTTTAGTCAATGATCTTAGACACGCGGCAAAAGTCGCGCAGATTTGACTGCGCATACTAGACGCCATTTTCTGAGGATAAAATATTTAGACCAATCGAGAAGAAGGAGTGTGGTGCACTCTCCTGTCATTGTCTGGTTTGAATTCAACCAATGGAATATGTACATTCGAGCTATTTGACAGTTCTGACTTCTGACATTACGATGAACGAAGGAAGAAGAAAACGTCACGAACGGATGTTAATTGCATTATTTCTCATTCTATGTGTGAACAGGTGTTTTGTAAATTGTTTTTTGAGTGAGATTAGTGAGAACATTTAAAAAGTAAAGCCTTCTTTCACTGAATATAGATATTTGTTACTTTTTTAATAATCTTTTGCAATTGCAGGACATGTATGTGCAGTGAAAGGCTGTTTTAATAGTAGAGCGAAGTCAAACGATAGCTACTCAAACGATATAGCTTCTCATTTCCTAAGGATTCACAAAGGTATGTTTCTCTTTGATGAAAAATTTTGTAACCAGATGTAAGGACGATAAATATTATTATTGACATGCTGTTTCATTTACTTTCATACCAAACCCCATTTTTTAAATATCTACGAGAGAGGAACACACAAAAGTCATATGATGCAGAGTGTTTAAAAAAGCATAGTCTATAACATCTTTTTTTATGTATAGACATAAATGAAGTCATAATATATCAACAAACGAAAATTACGAAAAATATCCTCATTTGTTGGATTATTACAATAAAGAAATTTTTAAGTACGAGTCTGTCGTTCCCATAACGCTGGCTCCTGACCTGACATTTATCCAGAAAACATGGCCGACAGTTACTTTGAAACTTCAAAGGTACCGCCCTGGAGATGCACTACTGTTTACGGCGTATGAAATTTCAATGGAACAATGGCGGATTTTCTCGTAGGAACGCTCACATCTCTTGGTTGAGAATAAGCACCCAGGAGTTCGGTTCAACTAATGCAATCCTAAAAGATGTTTAGGTATAGGTAGCCGGTGATAGGAGAAAAAGGAGAGGAAATGGAGTGGGTTAAGGAGGTACGCACTACAGAAAGAAAAGGTACAAGTGTGAACGCGGAGTTGATCTGTCGAATGGAGGGTGATTGTAGGGATGAGAGGAAGGTGTTCGATATGATGAGTCGACTGTTTGAGGAAGTGGAGAGCAAGGTCAGCGTTGGGCTGCACAGGCTTGAGCATGTGGAGATGGAGGTGCTGAGGAAGATGAACGCGTGGGTGAGAGCAGATGGGACGAAGGTGGCAATTTATACAGATAGGGAAAAAGAGGTCAGGTATGAGGCGGTAATCCTGAAGGATATTGGAAAAGTCAATCAGGAGGGGATAGAAACGATTAAGAAGGGTTTGAGGGAGATGGAAGGAAAGTGGGTGAATAGACGGGGAGGTGGTTATAGAGGCAAAGAAAAGGGTTGAGGTCAGGGGAATTTTGAGGGAAGTGGAAAGGGTAGCAGGAGCGAGAGAGGTGGAAGCGGAAAGGGGAACAAAAACCATGAGATGGTGGGGATAGACCCGTGGATTGAAGATGGTGGTGAGAAAGAAAATAGAGGGATTGATTGGGGAAGGGACAAGAGTGATGTCAGTGGTGAGGGAAAGGAACGGGATGAAAATGGCGGTGTTGAGGGTGGAATGGGAGAAAGCGGAAGTTTTACTAGGAAAACGGGAGATTAAGTTGGACTGGAATAGGGTAAATATTGTAGAGGGGAGAGAGGAGGGTAGATGCTTTGAATGTGGAGTGAAGGGCCACCAGGTAGCGGGGTGTAATGCTAAAAGTGTGGTAAATATAAGGGAATGCTGGCTATGTAAGAACATGGAGCACATGGCCAGAGACTGTAGACAGGCCTTCCTTTGTAGGGTATGTGGGGAAAGAGGACACAAGCCAGGGGTGACAGAATGTAGTAGGGGAAGGAAGGGAGTGGATGAAGACGGAGAGGGAAAACATGGGAGGTACCATCTGGACCCCTCAGAGGGGACGAGTCTGCGGAAATAGGAGGAAGAAACTGGGACTGTAACCCAAAAATCCTAAGCTGGTTGTACACTGCCATAGTGAGACCAATCACTTATGGAGCCATTGCGTGGAGTAGTAGAACTAGCCTATTGACGACGAGAGAAAACCTCTCCAAAATTCAAAGACTAGCCTGTATATGCATTACAGGAGCAATGAGAACATGCCCAACGGCAGCCATGGAAGTGATTCTCAACCTCACCCATTTACATATGGTGGTGGAAAGTGTTGCAGAAAGAACAAGATACAGACTAAGTAGAGAGGGAATCATTAAAAAAAAACACCTCCTCACTTCTTAGAAATCAGACAACCTGGGACATGCCACAAGACGGTATGATGAAAAAGTATAACTTTTCAAAGAAATTCGTTACGGAAATGAGCAACAAGAAGGAATGGGATCCAAATACCATTACCAGACTTGGAAAGAATGCCATTCAATGGTACACAGACGGCTCAAAAGCAAAAGAAGGAACTGGGATAGGAGTGTTCGGGCCAGGAACCAAACACTCTGAAAGCTTGGGAAAAACCCCAAGTATCTTTCAAGCGGAAATCCACGCCATAAGAAAGTGCGCCCAGTTCAATATTGGTAGAGGATACAGAAGACAAAGGATTATCATAATGTCAGATAGTCAAGCAGCCATTAAGGCACTGAGATCTTTTGTAATCAGTTCCAAAATGGTGTGGGAATGCCTAGACAAACTCAATGAACTAGGCGAGAACAACACAGTCACCTTACTATGGATTCCAGGACACACTGGAATAGAAGGAAATGAAATAGCAGATGAACTAGCAAAGAGGGGGACTGAAATACCTTTCTGGGGGCCCGAACCCTTTTGCGGAATCAGCCCCAATGTAATATTGGAAGAAATAAGTAAAGCCGAGAAAAAGAAAACATCTGAACATTGGAAAGATCTAGTAGGGCTTATACAATCAAAGACTCTTCTGGGTGACTACAACCTATTGAGATCAAAAGAATGCATAAGTCAAAGTAAAACTGCGCTAAGAGTTTCAACAGGGATCCTAACGGGACATTGTCGCCTGAATGGGCACCTGAAAAAGATCAAAATAGTGGAGGAAGAAGAATGCAGATTTTGTGGAATGGAAGAAGAAACCTCCATCCACATACTTTCCAGCTGCACAGCACTTCAGAATCCCAGAGCACAGCACCTAGGAGATTACTGGATAGAAGAGGAACATTTGCCTAAGTTGAAGCCTGCAGATATCCTAAAATTCCTCCGGGAAATAAGACTAAAGGAACTACTAGTTTCTGAGACTTTTCTCAGAAACTGAGTAGAAGTAAGGGGGCACAATAGATATTTTAGGTCTCAGTGAATGTCACCCCAAAAAAACACACATACATACAAATAGGAGGAAGTAGAAAGCAGACCGCGGGAAGAAAAAATGTAGAGGATGGATGGAGGGTGTTACAGATGAATCTAGGGGAGAGCATGATTAGGAAAGAGAAGGCATGTGAGATGTAGGAATGATAGAGGGAGTATATGACGGAGAGTGTGTGCTAGGGTAGTGATTCCGAGGCGGGAGTAACAGCGAGCTTGAGCTGGGTTTGGTTGGTAGGCATTCACTTGGGGATGAGTCCAACACTGTCTGGGTACTGGTTTAGACTAGGGGGTGCAAAATAATCGATTAATCGAAAAATAATCGGGTTATCGAAAAATCGATATATATTTTTAAAAATAATCGAATAATCGAAAAAGTCGAATATTCGGAAATTATCAGTTAATCGGAAACACTCGATTAATTGAATCTGATCAATTAATCGAAGATTTATTCTTTTTCATAATTCTTGATAACGGCAGCTGGAAGTGGTGAAAATGAAGTATGTAACATTGTAGTTTGATTCACAGTAACTAAAACTGTATGTCGTGGTATAATATATATTTCAATTTTCAGTTTTTAATGGGAATCTATTTTTCTATAGCGTTCCTGCTACCATTATTATTTCCGATTAATTGATAATTTTCGATTAATCGGTTATTTTCGATTAATCTAAAATAATCGATTGTTTTCGGTTATTCTCGATTAATCGAGAATAATCGATTATAATTGTTGATAATCGCCCAGCCCTAGTTAGGACCCATTCGAACATGAGTTTCCCATCTCAGCGCGAAAAAAAAATCCTAGTGATTTAATTAGAATCAAATAAAGGTTTCAAGTTTTAATAAAATATTTTAAATAAATATACATATAATAGACTTGTTTATATACAAACTGAATATCCAAATTAATTTATACATTGTCAGGAACTAAATATATAAAATAAAATCACTCCCTAAATCAACTGTTGTTCTGCAAAGTGAATATTTTCATCAATAAACATTTCTAGTGTCATACTGTTAAAAATCTATAGGGATTCAGTGGCGTAGTCGGATTTTCCATTCCAATATTGAATCTCTTTGCTTACTAACATTGAATTAATTTTTGTATGCACTATTAAATTAATCGATCTAGTATACAGCGTGTCCACGATTGCTGTATCCAATAGGTGAAAAATTTTTAAATATCAATTTAATGAAAAATGTTATTCCTGATAAAAAGTTTTGCTTGTTCCGAAACCCCATAAAATAAAATTCAAGTTTTTCAAAACCCGTCTCATTTTATTGCCAGTTTTATGAAAACCTGGAGACTGACTTTTTGACATTTCTTCACATATTGGCTAAAATCTCGGGAACCTTAAGGTTTGCAAGGTTCTAGTCTACGCCATTCGATTCAAAATTGAATTTTCTATAAAAAGAGGAGTTTTCCACATCGAAAAACCTTAATGAATTTTAGAATTTTCAGGTTTTGAAATGTTTTCCAAGTCCACACCGAAACTTCTACTGATTCGCGAAGACTCATAATTTTCAAAATTCCTCTTTTCATAGAAAATTCAATTCTGAATCGAATGGCGTTTACTAGAACCTTGTAAATCTTAAGGTTCCCGAGATATCAGCCAAAATGTGAAGAAGTTTCAAAAAATCAGACTCCAGGTTTTCATAAAACTGGCAATAAAATGAGACAGGTTTTGAAAAACTTGAATTTTATTCCATTTCATGAGGTTTCAGAACAAGCCAAACTTTTTATCAAGAATGACATTTTTCATTAAATTAATATTTAAAAATTTTTCACCTATAGTATACTCCATCCTAGGACACGCTGTATATACAGTAAATCAACCAACAATCTAGCTAATTATGCAAATTTGGTCGGCATGTTGCAGGCTAAAAACCTTCATATAAACTATTTACAGCCAGAAATATACAAATATCATGAGACCTAAAAAATGTCCATTGATTCTGAAATCGATGGTGGAAGAAAAAAAAATCACTTGCTTTATAACTTAATCTAATCTCTACTTTCATTGTTTCACTCTAATAGACGTGTTAAATTCGTCTTCTTCATTAGCTTCCGGGTTCGAAGAAGCGTCTGGGTTTTTCACGTAGACAGGATTGCCTTTGCCTCTTACGTAATCTTCTGTAACGTGGACTTCGGAAATGTTAGCACCGGGTACTTCGAACATCGGTTCAAGTAAAAGAGATTCCTGAAAAAAATAAAGACGTTCAAGTAAACGAGATTTCCATGAGTAATAAGTACTCACCATTATCGCTCTCAATCCTCTAGCTCCCGTTTTTCTCTCCATAGCCAAGTGTGCCACCGCGTTTAAAGAGTCTGGTGTAAAAGTTAAATCACAATTATCCATAGACAATAGTCTTTTGTACTGCGGTACTAAGGCATTTTTGGGTTCAGTCAAAATTCGCACCAACATACTTTGATCCAATGAATGAAAGGGAACCAGTACCGGAAATCTTCCGACAAATTCCTGAAAATCATCAAAAAAGTTTTCGGTCAATTACCTGAGCGGCTTTGTCACATTTACTGAAAAATGTTTAATTAAAGAAACCAGAGATTACAGAATAAAAATAAAAGATGTTCCACTCGTTCGAATTTATCGCGTAAAGCACCGATGCCGCTGGTGACTTGGATGGTACAGTACGTCGCTACGTCCTTACTTGCATTTAATTTGATATATTATACCGGACGTCGCCCGTCGAGCGCTGTTATTTTTTTTTTTTTTTTTTTTTTTTTTTTTTTTTTTTTTTTTTTTTTTCCTTTTATGGCGTTTGGAAGACTCCATGCAGCCAATTACTTTGTGTTAGATTATATAATATAATGAAGTATGTATAAAGGTATTATGATATTTGTATTTGAATATAATTCTATGAAGCATCAATCAGATTCGACATTGTATTTGTTATGGGCTTACATATTGTAAATATATCCTATCCTGATTTAATCCTATCAACCTATCGTCCTCTGCAATTCAAATTATTGTCGCTTTATTATCTAAGGATTGGTACAGGGTTACAATTTTTCTCGCCCTGGGGTCGTTCAGGGCATTATTTGAACACATACACAGGTAGACCTCGGATGGAAGGTATTTGGGTTGGGAAACAAAGGTCACGAGCTCTATCTAACCTAACTAACCTATATAACTATATCGATATGATAGTCATCCTTATAAATTTTACTAGACAATCTAATATTTTAATGTTATTCAGCGCCAATAGGTGTAATATGTTAACGGGAAGGCATATTTTTTCACGTGTTATATCATTATAAAGTTCTTCCGTGGCAATTCGATATTTCATGCATTCAAAAAATATGTGGTCCAAATCTCCTATGACATTGCAGGTTGTGCACAAGTTTGATTCGATTACGCCTATTTTGCTTAAGTGGAACCGCTGTTATTTTAGAACGGTGTTTATTGGTTGTTCGTGTTTTATATTTATGTTGTATAGATTTTTTAAATTTATTAATTAATTGTTGAAATGAGCAAAAAGTTATAATAACGTAACACGTAATGACTAGCACGTAATAAAAAAAATTACGCTTCAGTTCTAGAAAAATAACAATTTATCACCCAAGCCTAGTCAGTCAATGGTTTCGAGTAACCATGGAAACGAGTTAGTAGAGGTTGTTTTGACGTTTAATAATTCATAAGACTCGCTGTCACTAGCTCTTAGTGTGAATCTTAGAACATAAAACAGACAGGAAGGAGACTCATTAGCTGTATAAGAAAAAGCAACGGAAGTCGCCATTTGCAACACGCTAATTATGACTCATTTGTGAAGTTGACGTTTACTGACGTAAAATGTAGGCATGTTTTTTTACATCATTTATTCACCATTGGTTGAATGACGTCAGTCTCCGCTGCAACGACATGTTGGAGTCATCAGTGGCACATAAAAAAACGCAGTTGTTATATAAATCATCCGACCACTGACAATCTTTTTCTAAGTTGATTGTTGTTATTAGCAGCACAACTGATAGTTCCACTTGAAATTTTTTCAATTTCTGACGCTGTTAATAGCGCCGTCAATACCTTGTTACCACATTTTAACTTTATTTCTATTTATTCGTCCATTTCTTTGACTGCTTCAAAAAATCGTTAGTTTTTTGAGGTTAAGCTGTCATTTTGTGAACCACCAAAGTTATCCACCACCTCGATACAACGGTGGAGTGGTTTGCAATTTTGGTTGATGCAACAGTAATAAATGAACGCGTCATATCTACAATCCACCAATGAATATATGAACGCAGTTGGTCGATTGGTGCATCTACCGGTGAATAAAAGAACATGCATTGTTTATGTAGTTTTATTTGTGAAAATAAGTTTAAGCGAAAGTATTATCAGAAGTATTATTCTATATTCGTATTTTCATTGCTCCTAGACAATATTGTTTGTATAGGACATGGACAGCTTATAGTTTTATATTTAATACATTTCAATGTTACAATTTTAAAATTTCACATATCCCATACCCTATACAAACAGTACGCCACTGTCAAAACGGAAACGACTATTCGCCATTTGCAACCTCCTATTTGGGCGCAAACTTATTTGATAAATGCTCCTTCCTGTCTGTTTTATGTTCAAAGGTGTGAATGTGCATTTGTTTTAAAGACAAATAATTAAAATGAGCTCATCAAATAGTGAAAACCAACTAAGTAGCACACCACCCAATATTATACAATTAGCCGCGGACACTACTGACAACATATTGCCAGAAAAGTCAAGAAGAAGATATGAAAATGTATACCGGCAGTTTATGGAATGGCGAACAACTAACAATGTAAGTTCATTTTTTGAAAACGTACTCTTGGCATATTTTGGAGAAATCACTAAGAAATTCAAACCATCTTCATTATGGGCAATATATTCGATGTTGAGGAGTACTATAACTTTGAAGAATAATGTCAATATTGAAAATTACATAAAATTGCGAGGTATACTTAAAAACACAATCCGACGGTTTTAAAAGCAAAAAATCGAAAACCTTACATTCTGATGAGATAAAACTTTTTTTTCCTGTCTACTGTTTGATAAATAAATGCTACTTGTTAATAATGCGTTTTATTTTTATCAATAAAGTTTTTCGTAGAAAAAGTATAGTACACAACTAGAGTTGTAAGCTTATTACATGCTTATAGAATTACCACACTCGCCGCTACGCAACTTTTCTATTCGCATGTAATAAGCAACTTACAACTCTTGTTATATAATATACTATTTTCTCTTTAATAGCAAAGCTTAAACACGAAATATTTTGTAATATTTGCTAATACAAAATTACGGATTTATTTTTATAATAAGGATATTATATAAACAAGTACATTACGCAAGAAAACACAAAAATTCAATTCTATAGCTAACCAAAGGGGAATTGGGCAGTTCCTTGGAACGAATTTACTAAATTTTCTTTTCATCATCCATGTAATCAATTTCCTTTCAAATATTATGCCAGTCTCTATACCAGAGTCCGTATATATTTTACTCTCAAATGTATATTGAAAGATTTGAAAGACAAGAGATTAAATTTAACCTATAAACATTTTTAATAAAGGTATCCTGCAGCTGCTTATCTATTTACTGTTTTAACCTTGTCAATCCAAAAAATACGCGTTATTTAAAGATCAAAATTTAAGATTTAGTGGCCCTATTCTGGTGGCTAATGAGTATATTTAATTGAATTTGTGATAAATATCTGCTAGATTATCAATAAGTATCACAAAATTACTAAGCTGCTAGATAAAAACTGTGAATTGAATCATTTTAAAAATTCAAGTTTATTTTTTACTTACCTTTTCATATCCCGAACATTTTTTGAAATAATTAACATTTAAAAATAAACCTTTGTGATAAAGAATCCTATTAATTTAAATATATATTTCTCTAATTACCCCTGTATAGCTTGAAATAAAATAAGCTTTTCGAACTCATCTGGTATCTACCGGTCTCGTTATTTACAACAAAAGCGAGTTGTAAACATAATTTATGAGAGCGGCGTCCGTTTGGGACAGCAACTTGAATCAAACCGCCCTGGAGTGAAACATCTTATATTTTTATTCTGTAATCTTTGTTAAAATATTTGTTGCTATTTAAATTTTATACTCACAGGTATCATTCCAAAATCTATGAGATCTCTGGCTTGTACTTGTCTTAAAGCCGAATCTTTTTCGGTATTTTCTTCTTCTGCAGATTGTGACGAATGGTGAAGAGTTGCTTCCTGTGCTACAGCCCTTCTTCCTTTTCCCGTAGAAATAGGAGCTCCAAATCCAAGATACTGAAAATATAATTCATATATTATGAAGAAATCTGTGTATATAAAAAACGATTTCAACACATACGTTTTCATTATTTCGTCTTTGAATTAATCTCTCCAATCCGTTATAGGCCCCGCTAGCGACAAACAAAATATTGGTTGTATCAACTTGGATCGTTTCACCTCTCAACTTTCTAGGAGAATTACGTTCAGGAACATTCACGACCGTACCTTCAAGCATTTTTAACATACCTTGTTGTACTCCTTCCCCTGAAATAAGAAAAAAATGCTTTTGTTCACGCAGACATTTTGTTAAACAAATAAGTTGAAAAATTATCAATAGAGGTTATTACAAAATGGAAACTTGAATAAAGGCAAAGTGCATTTTTTTGTTAATGTTTAATGTTAGATAGTTTTTTGATTTGATATCTTCTGTACGTTCCTTGTGGCATTACTTATTCTTTTTTCTCTTATTTTTTTGGAAATCAAACCACAATAATGTTTTTTATTTTTTGGTAGCGTTCCAGCTACCGTTGTCAAGATTGACTAGTAATGAAATAATTTTTGGTCCCTATCTGACACAACGAAAAAATTTGACAACTAGACAATCAATAATATTTTGGAGTTTAAGACTACAAATTTTATTAAGGTCCATTCATAGTAGATTACATCTCTGGTAAAATGTGAAATAAAATATTTTATTTTATGACATTCTAACGATATGATAGTCTACTAGAAATGGAATCCAGTGAAGTGCGCGTTCCAGGAACGGTTTTTATTGGGATAGTGCTTTTTTTCGCTTATGTTGTTAATAAAACGCGTTTGTTGTTACTTTTTTTGTGTATGATTATTTTTGTTTTCAAAATATGTATCTATGACTCAGTTTGGTGATTTTGTGTATCGATTAACAACTATTCCAATGACAAGAAAACCTGGATAAAAACTTATGATGCTATCCTGATAACGCAGGTAATTGATTATTGGAAATTTCTCTTTCTAACATTGGTAACCAAATTTGACTACATTCGGCTGAAATACTAGCTACACATTTATCTGCATTAAGTTGTATTAAAGCACTTTCTTTGATTTTTCGTCTTTTATTATTGGGCTCTTTCAATAGTATTTTTGTCGAATCCCATTGAATTTGATGCCTCTCTTCCCAAGCATGTTTCATGAGCAACATAATAAATTTTGAACAACTGTGGATACAAATGTTTGCACATAGATCTATATTTCCATCCATTCAAAGAAGATTAAATAAAATCACAAAAATGTTTCAAGTAGAAACGTATGATAGATGAAAATAAATTTGTTAAAAAATTTCGAACTCTAAGCTACCTACTGGGTTATTTATGAAAATGATATAAAATTAGATGACTGAAAAATTTACCTCCCACGTCTCTCAATTGGTGTATACCAGGTACTGCTCCAATTTTATCTACTTCGTCTAGAAACACTATACCGACTTGAGCCTTTTCTACACTGTATCCAGCATCCTGAAGTAATTTTCCTATGACGCTTTCAATATCTTCGCCGACGTATCCAGCTTGAGTAAGTGTTGTACAGTCACATATTGCAAAGGGCACATCCAAACATTGAGCTATCGTTTGGGCAAGTAACGTTTTACCTATAAAAATCAATTATTAAAAAAATAAGTATTCTGTCTACCAGGTTGATAGGCAATCGGTCAAATTGGATATAAAGATAACTACAGTTTATACAAGTGGGCCTTAGGGCGAGTTGTACAAAAGATCTTCTAAACGAAGTTTAATTAACAGCCGTTTAAGTTTTAACTAGACTTTCGTTTTTATCTGTTGTACAATGTTAAGGCCGTTAACTAATCGACTTCTGGCGTTCATTTTTAAAAGGTTGGTAGCCAAGTAGGTCAAATGATTGACATTCTAGACGCGCATAGATGGGAAAAGAAGAAAAATAACCTAGAAACAAAGTTGATAAAATATTTTTGTTGGTGGTGGATTGGTGCTTAACGCTAAAATATTAATTACCTATATCTTTGGGAGAGCCAGATATCAATAAATAAATAAGGTAGTTTTATTTATTAAATTAAATGGCCTGTAACTGCAGGGAGCTGAATCTGCATTTTTTTATTAAAAAAATACCTAGTTTATTTACAAGAAATGTTGGAAATAATCATGGGAGGGTCTGCAACAGTGGCCACTATCTCGCGAATTTCTCATTTGGAAAGCTTAGGTGTTGCCATCTAGTACAGAGTGTGTCAATGATGCAAAGTTATCTGCCTGAATTTTAAGATTTCCTGTTTAAAATCAGCTTGACCTCAAATTGTGTATGTGAAGAAAAATACAGCAAGCAATTGAATTTATTTTTAGTGATAAAATAAATGCTCATCCAAGTGAACTGGTGTTGATAGCTTATACCTAATACATGTAAGTATAGATTTATATTATTAGCTTTTGATTGCATAAACTAGTTTTTTTTTTCTTCACTCTTAGAAAACATGTGCTTGTTGGTACAGTGGCCATGTTAAATGTAGGTACAGTAGAAAAAATTGACCTTTACCCTGACGTCATACTTACCTACTAACCTCGCGAATTCAATCAATTAGTCAAAAATGGCTACAATTACTTTGTCGTGTGCGTAAATACGTTGA
>CAJUYI010001368.1:0-14822 GCA_910591695.1 Galerucella pusilla
CGATATGTATTACTATTCCCTATACCTATCTCCTGCAGTTTTCAAATAAATCAGCTTTATACATTTTTGGTAACTAAATTTGACTACATTCGGCTGAAATACTAGCTACAGCTCTACTTTTTGGTGATATTTCTAGACTAATTCTAGATAGATGTATGTCTTTTACTTCACGGACCTCCACATACACTTAGTACAGTTCCGACATAACAATACTTAGGATTTGTCCGAAGCTTTTGAACTTGGTTCATGACCCGAACACTTCTTTCCCAGTCTCTTTCATTGCTTTCAAGTTTTCTGTATACAATTATTTGATACTCCATTGTTTGTGTAATGTATGCACAGGCTAGTCATCCCCGTGGACATCCGCTTGTTGTGCAGATCCTATTTCAGGTTAAACACCGTAGGCGTCAAATCAAAAAGAGAATGGAATTAGGTATTACAAAAATTACATTTTTTGGTTTTGCTTTAGGCTACTGAAGAAACAATAGCAACTTTATTGGCTTATGGCGCGAAGCCATATGTTGGGAAATGCCCTATTCCAGTGTTCCTGATGACCCTTTACACAGAAAATGCTAACATCGTAAGGATGTTTTTACAACATGGTGCCCACGTTAACGTTGTCACTCACAATGAACAATTGAATGCACTCCACATAATGTGTAGTGCGAAATGTATTGAAGAAAATATACAAATTTGCAAAGTATTGGTGAAGTTCAATTGTAATCCAAATGTCAAAGCTCGGCCCAGCCATTGGAGAGAAATAAAAGAAAAACTATCAAGTAAGATAATCCTATTTTCGATTCTAGCCATCTGTTTGCTTTTTGGTTTGTTTATTTATTTGATATTAAGATGAAGTACATCCACACAGGGTTCAGGTTCAGTTTGTTGTATTCAGTTAGGGCCCTCTTATAATCCGCCCACTCTTCTAAATTTCCTTTCCTCAAACTTCTCTTTTAACTGTCTCCGTTTTTCAGCAAGTTCATTTGTCCACCAGTGCACATTCCTGTTGGATCTCTTCCTCACCGTTGGGCAGTTGCTTTCAAACGCTGAGATAATAAATTGCTTCCTGTGTTAGGTCTGCTGCTATCTGTAGGTCTGTTATGTTCTGAATTTTTACCAACGCTTGGTCTAGTTCTGCAGTAAATGCTTCCCAGTTCGTTTTTCACAGGTTACGGTAGTATTCTATTTTCGGTTCGATTCCCGAAATTTGGAGATACAACGTGTCTGTGGTCAGAAAAACTTTCCTCCTCGGACACATACCAATTGCTCACGAAGTTACTTATGTAATGACTGCCAATCGTGATATCAATAACCTACTTACGGTTTATTTCCTTCATTTAGTACGTTCAGATTATTAGCCGCAATAAATTCTAGTAATGACTCACCTCTTTCGTTGGTGTTGGTGCTTCCCCGCATGTAAAGGCGGCGCCAGACATGCGGCATTCGGCGAATACCGAGCGACTGCTCGCCAAGTAGCGAGTGTGTGGACGGGTTGATCGCTACTTGCCGATGACCAATTTTAGTATTTGTGCAGTGCTCGCGTAGTTCCCGTTGTGTGTCGGTCTTTCGAAGCAAAATCAAAGGAAACGAATATTGGCCGTATAACACTCTGAATCCGCATCCAACGAATGGCGAATATCTGGTTTAGGTGCTTGTCATTTGGCGCACACCTTGCCGAGTAACTCAACTACTTGCTACTTGGCGAGCAGTCGCTCGGTATTCGCCGAATGCCGCATGTCTGGCGCCGCCTTAAGGCATGCGCAAGTTTCTAGAATAACTACTAACAACTTTACAGATCTCATTGAATTTTAAATTTTATATGTGTATTTAGAACTGCTCAGGCTCTCTATAGTGAAAAAGGGAATGAAGCATTTCACTTGGCAATTTTTTTCGTCCAGCATGGATTGACTTGAAATTTTAACAGAAGGTAGGTGATAGCCCAAGGATCAAAATCTATATCGAACCGAAGGGCGCTAAAGCATTGGAGGTGGTTGCCACCCCATCTCGGGGGTGAAAATTTTTTATTACATTTTAACCATAGGAATCGATTGAAAAAGTGATTCTCTAAGTTATTCGCGATTGAAAGTAACGCTTTTTAGAGGAAACAATCGACGTTTTTGATATGTTTTTCGCGGATAACACGAAAATTATGTATTTTATCAAAAAAACTGTGGAGAGCAAAATTGTAGCTAAAAAACAAGCAAAACCCTTTTTTTATTATTTTTCTAAAATCAATAGAAACTGAGATATGGTCCATCAATGATTAGAATGTGATAGATTCAAAGTCAAATACCGGAAAAATGATGCATTTTTCGTAGAAAACTCATAGAATCTTTTTCAAAGAGCATAATTAGACCTTTTCTTTTTTAAAAAAAGGTCTGTAGCATCAAAATTGAGTGAATTATGACAAAAATAATGTCAGAACTGAATTTTTTATACAAAAAAATCGGTGAAAACAACCCCCTAACTACCCCCCTAATTAAAATTGATCTTCACCCTTGTGCAATTCTCTTTGTACATGTATGATTAATATGTCCAAGAAGTTTAACCAATTTAAAATTCATAGTTTTCGAAAAATTATGGCTTAAAGTAAAAAGTTATTTTTCATAGTTTTGTGTTTTTTACCTTTTCTTTCAAAATAACTCCGAAAATATTAGAGGTACAAGCAAAGTTGAAAAACGAAATTGTAGCTTTTTTATGACAAAAATTTTCCTGTCAGTAGATTTTTTGTACAGTTAATATTTGATGAGATATAGCTGTTTAAAACGTCTATTTACGCACGAGCTCCACCTTTTTTTAGCCCTTTAAACTCACCCCATTTAAAAACGAAAGGGTCTAAAGAGATTTAACTTACAGATCCTTGTAGTTCTTGAAAAACCCTACAAAATCGTTTTTGAATAAACTTTTTATCATCAAAAATGAAGGAAATACGTTAAAAAAAAAGTTGTTCTGGGTGCTCAGGTGAAGACTGCAATAATAGTCCACCAGTGATCGAAGAAGATGAAGATGAATCGACCACGATGAAGATCAAACTGATGATACAGATATTTGTATTTGTAATTGTAAATGTAATCATTTATTTATGTTAATCTATGTGAAAATACAGCCAATTTTTTGTTAATAACTTTTTTTTTGTACTTAAGTCTACTTTTTTTCAATTTATATCTTTTACAATAATTTATAAAAATTGCAATGTTGTGAAGGGTGGTTTTCAAAGGTTGAAAAGTTACTTAATGCACGTGACACATTTTTTTTACAACAGAATTATTGAGCAAATCCCTATTAGCATTAATTATTTTTCTCTTGGAAAAATTTTTTTTATATATATAACACTAATAACAGTTGATTTTTAAGGGTTGCAAAAGTATGAAATTGTATTTTGAAATGAAACAAATTTATTATTTTACTAATTCAAACCAATTTTCACCTATTTATAATGATTTATAATGCTATTTTTTGATGTTTGACATTTAGGGGTAGTTTTCACCCCTAAGAAACAATCAGGGTTCGTCGCCATGACATGATATATAAAGCAGAGGGTGAGTTGAGCCTAATCCCAAATTTTTATGCAAATCAATCAGAGGCGAAATCATTTTTTAAGGATTCGTGATTTTTTTTACATTAAGCTGTAAAAGGCTTTTCAAGGGTCGAAATATGATGAAATTGTATTCCAAAGCTCAAAACAATCATTATTCAACGTATCCAAACCAAATCTCACCCATTTTCAGGTTTAAAATGTTATTTTATGATATTTGATAAATAAGGGTAGTTTTCACCCCTAAAAACCGTTTAGCGCCCTTCGGTTCGATATAGATTTTGATCCTTCGGCTATCACCTACTTCCTGTTAAAATTTCAAGTCAATTCATGCTGGACGAAAAAATTGCGAGGTTTTACCTTTTTTGAGCTTCTTTCCCTGTACTACTAGGTGGCACTGCTTTCGCATCTTTAGAGTGCCCATCAGTGCCCCATACCCTGATCGACTGTGCAAAGCAAAACATGCGCTGAAGCGTTGAGACGAGAAAGTATTTCGAATCTCGAGACCCACAGCTTGAGAAACGCTGCAACTGCGCATGTGCGAGTGGAGTCTTGCTCAAGGCAGCCAGCGACCTGTCTTGAATTCGACTTGAGACGTGGTTTGTGATATTTATTTTGTTATTTGAGGTTAGATTGTGTATTGGGTTTGTAATAGAATAACAATTTTAATAGTGATTAGTGAATATGGATTATAGAGAACACGAACAAGAAATATTGTCGAAAGAGTTTTTGGTGTGTGGAAAAGGAGATTCTCAGTATTGCACAGAGGTATTACAACTAAACTGAACACAGCTAACTTTGAAGAAATTGATGATGATGACATTCAGGTTAACCAGGTTGAACCAGTCCGAAATAATGAACGGTTAGGTTTGGTTCTTAGAAATAATTTTATTATAAATAATTTTCAATAAAAACAAAATGAATATTATTTGAAACTTTCGTTATAATTTTCCAATTGTATATTCGCTAACTCTTTTATATAAGATATTAATGAAAATAATACCTACTAATGAGCCCAAAAAAGTTCGAGTTTCACACCCAAAAATAACAGAAATGCAGAAAATAGTGTTACGGCATCAAAATTCACGACATGTCATAAATTACAAACAGTTTTGGAGCACTTCTTTTTTTTAATTTTCCATGTTGGCCAGCGTAGAAAATCTAATTGCTACGCGTGAGATACGTCTTGAGTCTTTCCTTCGCCGAGAATTCACGAAGATTGGACTATTATATGAACCCAATCTCAAGTCCTGAGTACGGCTTGGCCAAGCACGACTCAAGTCCATCTCAAGTCTGAGGTTGAGTTTCAAATACGGGCATAAATCTTTTAAACAGAATTGCTTACACACATTGTAAGAAGGCGACAATGCAAAAAGTTTGGAATAATTTTACTCAAAAATACAGAAAATCATATGTTTATCGACGAAGCCACGTTTACTATACAAATGGAGTGGTGTCTTAACAAAATTGTCGCTATTCTGCAGCCACTAGGTGATAAACTGCAAAAGACAGTATTCCAAAAAAGTAAATGGCTGGTGTGGAATACCAAACAAACGATATTAAAGCGCAGAACTCCTTAGAGTTTTGGACTAACAGTTTGTGGGATGCAATTCACGAGTTACCAATTAATAAGCGATTACAGTAGTTAGATGGGTGTGTGTGAATAGTAGTATATGTGTGTAGAGGAGATTACCTAAACTGATGGATAGGCGGTGGTAGTTTGTTAATAAATTGCCCAACCAGATCTTCAGATTTATCAAGGGACAGAATAGTGTATTGTATCATAAGGGCACAAAATGAGATTAAGGAGCACGACATTATTATTAGTCCAGTAAATGAAGGGACAAAGCTCCTTAAAAGTCCCTGAAGACTTCACTTGGGGCTCAGTTTCTAGGTCACGGTGGGTTTTTTTAAACAAGAAAAAACTTAACGCAATGGTGTTTACGGAAGGGAGGGAAAATGACCCACTAAACCTTGGAAAACGGATTTCTCGCTAATATCTGGCTAAATATGCGAATTGAAGAATTTTTCTTCAGATAAAAAATAAATATCGTCTTATTACCGACAAAAATACCGACTATAATTTTTTTTTCGAAAATTTGATAGTTATTGAGATAATGGAACCTAAAAGTCTCCTCATTGCAGCTGCTGCTCTGCCTGTAGGAATTTTCCGATGATTCAAAGTTCATCACAATGGGAAGACTCGTAGCTATCATTCTATGTGACTCGCAGCTCGTTCGTACTTGACACAATTATTTAAAAATGCGGTCACAATATTTTGAGACTATTTCATTAATTTGCTCATATATATTTTTTTAAATAGTTTTTTATCCAAATCTTTTATTATAATGGAACCTCAAGAGGTCTTGAATGATCTCAGACATTTTTTTAATATCTTTATAGCGTTTTGATAAAAAATAGATTTGTTTATTTGCATTTTTTAGCCGTTTTCGGATCTCTGTACAATCTGTGAAACAAGCGCGATTTATCAAAACGCAAGAAAGATACGAGTATTAAGCAAAAAATGTCTGAGATCATTCAAGACAAATTAATGGAATAGTCTAAATATCTTGTGAAAAAAACTTTGACCGCTTTTTAAAATAATTGTGTCAAGTACAGGCGAGCTGCAAGTCACATGGAATGACATCTATGGGTCTTCCCATTGTGATGAACTTTGAATCATCGGAAAATGTCAATTTTTTGCCGAGTTATGGAACAATTCGTCCGCCCGCCCAATGCATAAACAGCATATTTCCTACAGACAGAGCAGCAGCTGAAATCATGAGATTTATAGGTCTCATTATCTCGATAACTATAGAATTTTCGAAAAAAAAAGGTAGAACGTGTCGCGGGACACACGGTAGGAACTTTAGTTCCTTTTAGGCAAACATTATGTAATACATCTGACGTTATAGATAAACCGAGGGATAAACGATCTGCATATTCTTTGGTGGTCCAGTAGTAAGCATACCAGACTCTCACGCCGTAGACCCGGGTTCGTTTCCCGTGAAAAGGTTTTTTTTTAATTGTTACTTTTATTTTTGAATATTTATTCTGCTTGATAATAATAACAACAATAGGTAGACGTTTGAAATATTTAGCAGAATATTCATTATTATAGATAATGGTACGGTACCCTTCATGAGGGAGTCCGACTGGCAACATCTACTTATAACAGCATCGTATATACCAATTGGACTACGTATTATACCAATTGGACACTCCAGAACTGTACGTTTACCACAAAATTAGTGGAAACATAAAATTGAAATGTTAATTTGAAGTTATATTACAGAATATAGAAATTTTTATTTTCTGGATTTTTTTTAAGTGGGTCGTAGAAAAAAGATGCTGCTCGACTCGTGTGGATTGTCCATATCGCACTTGAACGATTGAGCACTGCGCCTACGGCGTCGTGCTCAAACTTCGTCCTCGTGCGATATGGCCATCATATCCACACTAGTTGCACAAACTACAATTTCTTTCAAAATATGCCCTTTTACATTTAAAAACAACCTGCCAAATGTCAAATCAATTTATCCAACCATTTTGAAGTTATCGAATTAAAACATTCAAGTTTTCAAAATTTCAACACCTCGTATTTCGAAAAGTAAATGTGCTAGACCCCTTAATCGCGCAAAAAAAATTATGGAAATAATAGTAAAAATTTATCCGAACAAATTCAAGTAGATCACCAGCACTGTGAATACCAGTTTTGCATAGAATTTTAATATAGAATCGGTGGTTCAGTGGTAGAATGCGCGCATTCCACGCGGGCGGCCCGCTTCGTAAACGAGAGAGAGACTAAGGAGAGATCACAAGCACGCAAGCAAGGCACATAACGAAGCAACGTAACATAACGTAGCGTAACGGTCAGATCTTTTGCGTCGCGACCCCTGGTCGCTCAAACATAACCTGACGTAAAGAACTAAAGTTCCAAAATTATAGGGACCATTTCTGTAGGTAATCTGAAGGAAAATTCTCTAACTCGCATATTCAGCCAGGTATTAGCGAGAAACCCGTTTTCCAGGGTTTAGGGGGCCATTCCCTCCCCCCTCCGTGAACTCAATCGCGTTAAGTTTTTTCTCGTTTAAAAACACCTGCCGTGACCTACAAATTGAGCTCAAAGTGAAATCTTCAGCGAATTTTCAGGAGGTTTTGATATTTTCAGGTGTTCCATGAGTTCGATCGTCACCCGAGGCAAACTTTTTTCATTTGGCCCAATTTTTTTTTGGTTTCACTTCTACATGCACACACGTCTTAATTGTTTTCTTATTTCAAGCATTTGTTGGTAACGAATACTATGAAGATTGTGAAAAAAATCCATTGCACACTTTATGTCTTCGAACTGATTTTCAATCGGACAGTTGTCTTTACTTCGAAACCATAACAAAATTACTTATCAAAGCTGGTATTAATGTGAAAGGAACTTATTTAGGACAAGATGCTCTAAGATTAGCAATGATATCAGGAAATGAAAACCTGGTGCGTGTTTTAATTGATTCGGATATCATAGATCCGTATAGGTAAGATATAACAGAAAGACGAGTAATTCAATTGATAGTTATACAGTGTCACCCCCAAAGTATGCACCATATGGGAAATGTCGACAATTATTTATTCTTTGTAAAAGTTTCTACATTCCCTAAAACTAAACACGCACTAACAAGAGCTTTATTTGGGTTCATGCATTCACTGTTGTAAGACTGTCCGGAGTTTGCGCAGTCAAAATTGGCTTGTTTTAACAGGATGGTTCTGACACTCGCAGCTTGGCGTTCGGGTTTATTTAAGAACAGTTCTTGGACGGTTCAAAAACCGTCCAAGCCAGTCCCCAGTATCGAGCTAAGATGATTTTCGGATTGATTTTTACGCATGCTCAAATCATTTGCAAATGAGGAGGGTGGGAGCTATTTTGAAAATTTGCAGAGGTTAGAGGTAGAGGTTTGTTTATTTTGGATTTTCTCTTTTCAAATTTAATATATACCCAATGGAGGCTAATAATTTTATGGAAATATTTAAACATAGTTCATCATCAAGAAAAGACGATGTTTTTCTTGATGTGACCAATAATCTTATAATAAAATTCCAGAAGTCTTACAAGATAGATAATATTAAAAACGAAAACTTTGTGGAAGAGACTGACCCTCAATACAGTGATGATAATCATGAGATATCTTTAAATTGTCAATTTAGTTAGGTTAGTTCAGTTCTATAGACCATGCGGGAGGTTTTTTCAATTTTAAACGGTCCGAAAATAGTTCTTAGGACTGAATAAAGTACGTAACTAGCTCTACGCAATTCCAGATTGGTTTGCGGACTGTCCAGAAACAAAAACCTGAATAAAGCTAAGTTATTGTGAAACGCGTAGTAATATACGAACCTTTAAAAATTTTATTTTGAAACGGGAGTAAGGTTCGTATTTTCAAAAATTTCGGGTGATGTTGTTTTTAAAATGAAGATGGAAAAATGGTTATTTTATTTTGATGTTTTGTGATTTGATATTATTGAATATCAGGTTACTTTCACAATATTGTATAATTTTGAGCAGTTTTTGGTATTAAGTTTCTTTCTTTCTCTTATCCTTATGCCTTCTCAGGCGTCGGATTGGAGTTCTTCCTGAACCCATGTTTTCCATTCTTTTCTGTCCCTGGCTAGTGCCTTCATCTCTCCTAATGACTTTCCTTCGTTCTTTCCAATTTCTTCAATCTGGTCTATCCATTTCCTCCTTGTCTTCCTCTTTGTCGTTTTCTTGATATTCCCATTCCCATTACTTTTCTCGCTATTCTATCTTGCTTCATTCTTACTAGGTGGCCAAACCAGTTCAATTGTTTCTTTTTAATACTTGATATTATTGGGTCCTGATTAGTTATGCTTCTGATTTCTTCGTTCCTTACTTTGTCCCATTTTGTTTTTCCTGCTATTCTCCTTAAATATTTTATTTCCATTGCATTCATTTTTGTTTCATGCTTTTTCTGCAGTATCCAGTTCTCACTGGCATAAGTTATAGTTGGTACTGTAATTTTGTTGTATATTTCCATCTTTGTATTCATATGAATGTATTTATGGCTCAGTAATGTTCGATTAAAGGAACAATATGATCTTGTTGATTTATTTGCATGTTCTGCGTCTATTTTTCCATCTTCTGTTAAAATACTTCCTAGGTAGTTATAGGTTGTTACTCTTTCTAATGTTTTGTGATTACATTTCAATTCCTCGTAATTATTCCCCTGTTTTTCATTCACTATCATTACTTTGGTTTTCTCTGTATTTATTGTCATTTTCATCTTTTCTATTTCTCTTGCCGGTAAGTTAATTAGTTTCTGCATTTTATTTCTCGATTTTGATATGATTACGATATCGTCTGCGTATAGTAGGTTACTTAGTCTGACCGGTACCATGCTCCTGTACCCTATTATCGAGTCCAGACAGTCTCTGGCCATGTGCTCCACGCTCTTACATAGCCAGCATTCCCTTATATTCAACACTCTCTATGCCTTACACCTCGCTACCTGGTGGCCCTTCACTCTAAAGAAAATTTGTTGCCTTTAGGATAACTACTACGAAATGGTATTCCAATAAAATGGTGGTAGGATTCCAAAATAAATACGTAACGAATGGTCCTTCTTTGTAATTGATTCCCTCTTACTAGAAAATTCTAGTAAAAAGACTCACTATTTTTAATACTTTAATACTAATGAAGCAATAAATGGAACAATAGGCATGACGACAGTATCAAAAAATCGTCGATATAATGGTTTTAGGGGAAAGTTCATATCAAAAAAAAGGTAGGACGTGTCGCGGGTCACACGGTAGGAACTTTAGTTCCTTTCAAGCAAAAAGTATGTAATACATTTGACGTTATAGATAAACAATTTGCAAAGCCTCGGTGGCCGAGTAGTAAGCAAACCAGACTCTCACGCGGTAGACCCGGGTTCGATTCCCCGTGAAGATGTTTTTTTTATTGTTAATTTTATTTTTAAATAATTATTCTGCTTGATATTAATATTCATTATTATAGATAATGGTACGGTACCCTTCATGAGGGAGTCCGACTAGCAGCATCTACTTATAACAGTATCGTATATTTAAAAAAGGAAACCGTAGCATTATACAAATTGGACATTCAAGAACTGTACGCTTACCACAAAATTAGTGGAAACATAAAATTGAATTGTTAAATTTTTAATTTGAAGTTAAATTACAGTTGATAGAAATTTTTATTTTCTAGATTTTTTCTTAAGTGGGTCGTAAAAAAAATATGCTGTTCGACTCGTGTGGATATGATGGCCATATCGCACTTGAATGATGGAGCACTCCGCTTACGGCGTCGTGCTCAAACTTCGTCCTCGTGCGATATGGCCATCATATCCACACTAGTTGCACAAACTACTATTTCTTTCAAAGTATGCCCTTTTACATTTAAAAATAACCTGCCAAATGTCAAATCCATTTTAAAGTTATCGAATTAAAACATTCAAGTTTCTAAAATTTCAACACCCTGTATTTCGAAAAGTAAATGTGCTAGACCCTTTAATCGCGCAAAAAAAATTATGGAAATAATAGTAAAAATTTATCCGAACAAATTCAAGTAGATCACCAGCACTGCGAATACCAGCTTTGCATAAAATTTTAATATAGCATCGGTGGTTCAGTGGTAGAATGCTCGCATTCCACGCGGGCAGCCCGGGTTCGAATCCCGGCCGGAGCATATGAATCGCTGCTTCGTAAACGAGTGAGAGACTAAAGAGAGAGCACAAACACGAAAGCAAGTCACATAACGAAGCAACGTAACATAACGTAGCGTAACGTAACGCGTAACGGTCAGATCTTTTGCGTCGCGACCCCTGGTCGCTCAAACATAACCCTACGTAAAGAACTAAAGTTCCAAAAACTCAAAACACTGCTTTAGTTTTATTTAAAAAATTCAGATTATTAACATTTTCAATAAAATAAAAGGTAAAAATACTGCAATCGGCCATTTTTACTGAAACACCAATCACAGCGCATGACGTCACGATTAGGTAAATAGCGCTGTCAGTCAATACTCAATACACTCATTTTCTGTGTTTTATTGTTGTGAATACTACTGATTACGCATTTGGATTGATCTTTTATTATTTTACGTGTGATTTATCGTCTCCACTCTACGATAACAATGAAACCAAGCTTTGTTAAGGCAAATAGCTCAAATTTGCCCAGGATTGATATGATGATGTTGGGCGATTTCCTCGTAACAAATCAAGAATTTTGCTCGTCTGAGTTTAGAAACGTGAAAACTTCCTTGTAAGTGAATTTTGTATTTTTCTTCACCCTAGATACAACCAACTTGGATATAATCAAACTAGTTTTAAGCTCATGCGAGTTTATTCAACTTTCATAGGCTGGCATATAAATTTATGGGGCATACATCCTGGTTTCATACGTACTTGTGATACTGACCCCGTCACATGATACTGCATATAACTTTCCATATCATCTGGCAACTGCAAAAAGAAAAGTAAACCATTGAAATTGATAATGAGAATTATAGACAAGACCAAAACAAACATAACCTCAATAAATTAGATATTTCATAGCCTCAATATTTCAACTATTTCACGTCAAACAAACGTTTTAAGTTTGAGAAATATAAATATAATAGGATAACATACTCACAAGTGGTCTTCACAGAAATAAAGTGGCCAATTCGTGACTACGTCCTTCGGGTTTCGCCTTGCGAGCTTCAAACACTTATCTCTTATCTATCATTTTCTTGCTTGGAACATGTACAAACACTTTTAGTCCAGTAACGGTAGTCCAGAACAAGGCCAAACCTTGAAAATAGGTCGGGCCGATGCCATTTTCTTTTTAATTTGCAGGTATTGATGGCTACATTCACCTCTCAAAATCTCATATATGGAGAAATGCCCGCAAGGCCCGGAAAATGGCCCTCGGAGCCCAAAAACGTTTTTGGCCGATATCTTCCAAAATATGGCACTTAGAGATTTGCGGTTTTGATAGAAATGACGAGCTGTTCAATACCTACAAAAATGGTCCCCATGGTTTTTTTCGCTAACCCAATATTTATTGCAAAAAAGGGGTCGCGAAAATTATCATACTTGGAAAATAAAAATACGGCATTTTCTCAGCCAATGTGTGAGCCAAGGGGACTGGATATACACGTATCTTGATTTTTTGAACTTCGAGGGTCAATCGTAGATGGCGCCACTAGTTTTTTCCCTCCTCACGTAATTATCCCGGCAATGAAGGTGCCCCCAATAACTATCTGTTTCCTGAAAATTTTTGGAGTTGAGAACGCTGTTTTGTACTCTCGGCCTGATCCTTGGAGCTCTTAGGTCTTCGGCAATGTAGCCTAGAGGTCTGCCAATTTTTGGCAAGTCATTTTCAATAATTCGGCAAAAAAGTTTTTGAAAAATAAGATTTATTTTTGAAAGTATATGAGAATTGGAACATACATGAACAATTAGACATCTATCCATCACCATTCCAACACATTTATCTCAGATGGATGTTGCTGGCTGACATCATCAACCCCCTCTCCATCCATGCCTTCTGTTTCTTCCTCTTGCTCCTCTAGCTCTCTATCTTCACCTCCACCAATTTCTGCCCCTCCCTCTGCTTGATCAGCTGATACAATCACATCTTCATCCTCATCCTTGTAGTTAGAACACGGGCCTGAATGACATGAACCACAAATAATCGAGCACTTCGGTCCTGCTCTCTTACATGAACATAGCGTGGTACAGCCCATTTTACACCGACAAGAGATCATTTTCAACAAGTCCGGATGTGCCGGCTCATTCGTCGTCTGTACCGGCAATAATGCACCCCCTATATGCTTCCATCCCCATTCTTCTGGCGGTAGTTCGTTCGCGTAGAATACAAGAAAAATACAGTTATTTGGGGAAAGTTTTCAAACAAATTGTTTTGATATACACGCGTGAAAGTACTTGATATATATATTGACGGAAAGGTCAGAATGTCCTCTTCAATATGGTGTAATTTTCACTCTCAAAAATTCAAACCACAAAAAGAAAGTAATCATGAAAAAAAAACTTGTATTTTCAGGGGGGCAGAGATTCTCTAGATTTTCCGAAAAACTAAAAGAGTTGAAATGAAAAAAAAAGTACCGTTCACAAGGGGAGAACATAAGCTTTCGAATGAGGTGTATCAGAACCCGATAAAAGGATCCATTATCCCTAAATTCCGGGATTTTCTATAAAATTTCGGAAAACTCCGAAAATCCGGAAAAACCGCCCTGACGAAAACACGTGGTTTATCGGAATGCGCGAGAAAATGTTTATGTAATCCCCCGGAGTGTCTTCGAAACCCTTCAAAGTCCCATTATTCGGAAGGATTCGGTCAAAATACTTTTTATAATACAACTAGATTCATAGGGGGGGTCAAAATATCGACCAAAATTTTGCTTTGGCGGGAATTCCCAAAATTCTGGGGGCCCAAAAAAAACCAGTGACAAGATATTATAGATGCAGATTTAACCTTTCAAATGAACTTTGAATCATAAAAAAATATGCATTTTTACCCGAGTAATTGGAAAAATTGTCCATCCGCTCAGAAATTAAGGAGCTGAGAGCGCCTTCCGAGATCCAGGTCAGATGTAAAAAATACGGCGCGCGTTTATGGCCCGTTATCTCGAAAACCACCAAATTTACGACGAAAACGATAGGGACCATTTTTGTAGGCATTGATCTGATCTTCATTTCTGTCTAAATCCCAAATCTCTAGGTGCCATATTTTGGGAGATATGGACCAAAATAGTTGGGAAAATGGATTTTTGGGCTCTTCGGGGCGATTTTCAGGGTCTTGCGGTCATTCCGCCATATATGAGATTTTGAGAGGTTAATGTACACATCAATACCTACAAATTAAAAAAAAATGACACCAGCCCGACCTTTTCTCAAGGTTGATACCCTTATTTACTGGACTATTTGTTGGGTGTTCTTATTGATGTGTTTTTACACTGCGGTACTGCACACCACTTATAAACTTTGGAATTCATTTTTATGACACGAATTTATTTAATGTTTTGTTTACTTTCTTCGCTAAGCATAGACACAATGACATGTTTACCTAGGCGTGACGTCAGAGCCGACGCCATGACACCTGCGAGATGTTTTCGCGCACTATTTAAAGAATATCAGTAAAATGGCTTCAAACTTCGTTAAACTTAAGTTTATTACCGAAATAAAGGTTTTTTCGTAAATAGTGAATGTGAACCTACATGACGGAAGAGTATTTCAAAATCTATCGTCACGCCTATTAAAAC
>CAJUYI010001368.1:14922-30038 GCA_910591695.1 Galerucella pusilla
ACAAAATTATCTCGGTATTATCAAGACCCTAGGGGTATTACTACTGAAAACACTATATTATGAGATTTATTTATATTTTTTGCATTTGAAAAGAAAATCCTCCTCTTTTAGGCTTAATGGACTTATTCAATTCATTTCACGAATCACGTGCGCAGAAATATGTATCCAAAATACCTGCTGAACATCAACAGAATCAAAAATCATCTCCAGTGGAACGCAATAGAGTGTCAAAATCTAAATCAGTTAAAAGTGCAGGCTCGCATGGTACCAAATTTACTGATGTAAGTATGCATGTATTAAATTTACAAAAAATTTCAAGTGGTTGAAAAAATGTATTACTTTTGTAACGTTTGTTCTTATTGTAATGTTTTTCTAATTTTTTTGAACTGTTTTTACCGTGGGATGAAATTATACGCTCACTTTGGCTAATTACTATTGATTTATTGAAGAAATACTTACACACTATAATAAACTTAATTTATATACACACTACTTAATGTCTACAAATTTATTTCAATTTATCTTCAACACTATTTATATTCACCATCTGTTCACTCACTGTATACTGAAATTGTTTACCGATCCACTGTATACTGAACTACTACTCCACTCACTCAAAAATCCGCGTATATATAGTCCTCCGCAACTCTAGAACTTTCTTGAATTTATAGTTTGCGAGAGGACCGGCTTCTGAATCACTGAGTTCGTAACATTGCCTCTCCTTATTACTAAGTTCCTCCTGGAACTGTGACTGGATGTTTAAATCGGCAACAGGATCAATTCCCACACTTTTCGGTCGTATGGAAATAACAGGGTACTGTCTTCATCGGATACTGATAACGTGGGGAATAGCTGCAGATTAAAATGTGAACATCGGTATCTTAGAAAATCACTTCCACCATATCCCTAATGACTCGCCAATCCAACTGGTTGCTCTCTATCTTGGACATCGCTAGTTCACGTTGGATTCCAGCACGTGGTCTCGAAGACTTCGTAGCGCTTCCCACACATTCCGGTAGGTGGATCGATCTTGAAATTCGTTCTTTGTTACCAGATAGAAGATGTGTCGGGGAATTGTGTTTGGGTTACAGTGTCTTGCCAGGGGTTGCAATCTGTTCTGAAAGTTTTTCTGATTGACCAAACTTCTTTCGAACCTCGTGCATTTTTAATATTGACTGGGATGTTGTGTGCCAGTGAATAGTCTTCCGGAAGCGTGAACAAATCTTGGCGTTGCTCTGTGGTAACTCCAAATCTAGCTTCACCGGTATCTCTATACGCGCTCATAAATTATTCGAAGGCAGGGTCAGGATCTTCCCGGATATGGTTCACTCCTTCTTATTTGTCATGGTCTCCTTCGAATGGCGCTAGTCGATTTAGGTGGACTACTTTCGTTTTTCCATTGGGGATCTTACTCATGCGATAGATGACGTCGTTTATCTTCCTAATTAAGTATGGACCCTCCCAAGATTTTTGTAGTTTTGGAGAAAAGCCTTTTCTCCTCGTTGGGTTGTGTAACCATACTTTTTCCCCTTCTTTGAAACTGCCTTTTCTGTAGCCTGCGTGTCGTACCGTTTTTTCATTCTGTCGCTGGCAACTTGGAGATTCCTTCGAACCAATTCGTAAACATCGTCCATCTTTTTTCTCAACTGGATCACGTAGTCTTCTCCCGCTAGATCTTTTCCAGGACGACAACCAAATTCCAGGTCACAAGGAAGCCTCATTTTGCGTCCGAATAGGATTTTCGCAGGTGTTCCACCTGTGGACTTATTGATGGCAGATCGATAAGCCAATGCATATAGGGAAAGGTGCTGGTCCCAATCTCTCTGGTGGCTGGAAACTACTTTGGACAGGTATTTTCCTATGGTCCTGTTCACTCTTTCGACCATTCCGACTGACTGTGGACGCAATGCCGTTGTCCTGGTCTTCTTCATTCCCAGCTTATCACAAATTTCCTAGAATACATGGCTTTCGAAATTCCTTCCCTGGTCGCTGTGAACTTCCAAGGGCACTCCATATCGGCTAATGAATTATTTACCAATACATCCGCGAAAGTTATGGCCTCTTGGTTCGGAATCGCGTAAACTTCTATCCATTTGGTAAAATAATCCATCACAACCAGAATATATTCACCACCATTTTATGTCGTCAGAAATAGTCCAGCGATATCTAATGCAATCCTTTCGAATGGGCTTCCAACATTATATTGTTTCATGGGAGCCCTTCTCTTACGATGTGGTCCATTACTCGTAGCACAATTTGTACACTTCTTACACCAGTCCTTCACATCGTCGGAGCTGTTCATTCAATAAAACCTTTCACGGACTCGCTGTAGGGTTATCTTCATTACCAGGTGACCTCCTGATGGACTGTCGTGTAACTTCCTCAGTACCTCAGCTATTCTCGATCTCGAGATAACTATTTGTCGTATATTTTCGGAATCATAATCGTTTTCAAGGATTCGTTTCAATAAGCCTTCTTCCAGGACAAGGGAGTCCCACTGAGCCAATATGCCTTCAGTGTTGGTGAAAATCTTGACACTTCTTGCCAGGTAGGTCGCCGATTTTCTTGCTTCCATTGTCGGATCATCTTTAGGTGTGGATCATTATCTTGATCTTCTCTAATCCTGGTGGGTGACCATTCTTCATTGCTTACTATAGTTCTTGAAACTGCAGCTTTCTTAGATTCCACCTTGTTGCAGTGGGAACAGTCTGGTTGGCACGGTCGTCTAGACAGGGAGTCGGCATTTCGGTGACTCACACCAGCACGATGTTCGATGTTGAAATCGTATTCTTGGAGTCGTTCAATCCATCTAGCGATCTGGCCCTCGGGATTCTTGAACTGCATCAACCACTTGAGTGCTGCATGATCGGACCGAATTAAAAATTTCTTCCCATAGAGATACTGATAGAAGTGTTCCACAGACTGCTAAAAGTTCTCTTCTCGTGACGCAGTGGTTCCGTTCTGGTTTGGAGAGAACTTTACTGAAATTTCCCAGCACTCTTTCTTGCCCTCCTTGGATCTGTTTGAGTATTCCTCCAATTCCTACGCTGCTTGCATCAGTGTCAAGAATGAATTCTCTTTCTGGTAACGGATATCCTAGTATCGGTGCCGTGGTTGAATGTCTCTTGGCGGTTTCAAAAGCAGTTTAACAGTCTTCTTCCCAATGAGAAGTTTTTGTTTCTTCTATGAGTCGAGTTAGTGGCTTGGCAATATCTCCAAACTTCCTTATGAATCTACGATAGTATGTGCAAAGTCCAAGAAAACTCCTGACTTGATGTTTGTCGGTTGGTTGCGGCCATTGCTTAATGGAAGCAATCTTCTCTTGATCTACTGCCACTCCTTCGTTAATCACAATATGACCCAGATCGTTGACTCGGTTTTGGAATAACTGACATTTCTTCGGGTTTAACATAAGCTGAGCAGCTTGAAGTCGTTTGAATACGTCTTGCAAATTCTTCAGGTGTTCCTCGAATGTCTGCCCTAATATTACGATGTCGTCTAAATAGTAAGTTTTCCAAGATAACCCTCTCAATACATTTTTCATGAGTCTTTCAAATGTCGCGGGCGGATTACAGAGCCCGAAGGGCATGACGTTGAACTGCCATTATCCGGATCCGGTGGTGAAAGCAGTTTTCTCTTTGTCTTCTGGGTCCATTTCTACTTGCCAATAGCCAGACTTCAGATCCAAAGTTGAAAACATTTTACTGCCAGCCAAAGTGTCTAGCGTATCGTCGATCCGAGGCAGAGGATAGCTGTCTTTTTTCGTCTCGTTATTCAGCTGGCGATAGTCCACACAGAATCTGTAACATCCATCCTGTAACATCCTGTTCCATCCTGTTTTCCACAGACTGGTCGTATTATTACAGGTGTATAGGTGGCTGTATGGGTGACTTCTATTACTGACGATAATTCGATTTATTGCAATATGAACTAAGAGGTACAACACCGGAAAATATTAATTATATTGTAACTTATTTTATATGTAGCCTTGAAAAAATTGAACATTATTCCCTTTGAACTTCTGTTCTAGATAGCTAAACAGCGAAGTGAAGTTGGGAAAGCCCTAAAGGACAAAGTTAAGAATAACAAAAAAAGAATTCCAAAACAAAAGTCAAACATTATTCATGAGAAGAGCAGTAAATCGAATTATGGGAAGCCAAAAAGGAAATCACATGAAGGTAAATAAAAACTTTCAGACAAAAGACCGAATTGCTAAAGTTTTGTTGGGATGTCAAAACAATAGGAAAAAGTTCTAAGAAACACTAACCGATTCGTTTGTCACTTCACTATAGGGATAGTTGAAATGCCTTTTGTGACTGCGTCAATAATATAAGTTTCTTCCAGAACTGTATTTATAGGAGTGGCAACGTTGCTTCATATGAAACTAGACGTTCTAAATAGCTTCTGGAATAAATTATATATTTTCTAAGTTTGCAGTTAAATTTAAATAGCCAAAGTTAGTAGAAAGGCTTTTAGGTGCATCTGCTTAGAGTGCAAAAAAAATCAACCTATAAGAAGGAAAGCAGCAAATTAAATAAAACTCGATATAACTCAAAATAAACAATAACAAATATCTTAAAAACATACAAAAACTGGCCAGTAGAGGTAACGAGAGGATACCTCTTGTTTTAAACAAAAGTGGCGTTGCCAAACTTTATAGTATGTACAAAAAGTACGAGGAGTAATAAACCCTAATTAAGTATGCAAAACCTTTACAGGGAGCACCATGAAATTTTTTTATAAATCTCTTACTTTAAATTACATTTCTTCCGTAAATCTAAAAACCAGGTAGATCAACCCCGTATTTGTTTCAGTTGTAGCAAAGTTTAGGGTTTCTTCATTGTTAAAGGATTAGCAGATAAGCAATAACGCAATGCAGTGGTGTGTATTTTGGGAAAAAAATACGTTTTAAATTATAATATAATAAAAAATGAAAAGAAATAATTATTGGAATACATTTATTACTTACATTTTATTCTATATCCGACTCGGAAGAGGAAGAATCGTTGTTGACATTAATAATAATAGGGTCGATTAAATCATCACAAATATTGTCAATTTTCAACATATTTGCCTCTACTTTGATAACATGCTCGATACAGTTTGTCCAATTCTCCTTACTAACATGACTTACAGCACTCTCAAACAATTTCACAACATCGTTTTTTTTTTAAGTAGTATTTTTTTTCCAACTTCCCCCTTTACCTGAGCCCATATTAATTCTATGGGATTAAGTTCACAATGATAAGGGGGAAGTTGAAGAACTGATATACCACGAGAAGAAACCATTTCTTCTACAATGTAGGTTTTGTATTTATTCTTGTTCATTTTTGCAATTCTGTAAAGTTCTTTCCTTAGTGGATCTTTTGGAAACTTAATATTTTTCGAAATAAGCCACTCCAAAAGCTCTGCTTTACGCCAACGACTTGTGGGCAATGCTTCTCGTAACCGTGAATGGTAACTTGCGTTGTCCATAACAATAACAGCCCCTTTTGGAATCAGATCCAACATTTGAACAAACCATTCCTCGAAGACATCCCCATTCATATCTTCGTGATAGTCCCCCGTGCGTTTTGAAATAAAAGTTAATAATCCACCATCAACAAAACCTTCAGAACTTCCAACATGGACAATGATAAGTCTTTTTCCTTTTCCAGATGGTGGCTGCAAACCTAACGACAAACCTTCCATGAATGCTTGCCTTCCGCTTTTAATGTTTTCATCTTGCCAAGATTTGGAAACTGTATATCCAGCATTTATCCATGTTTCGTCTAAGTAGAAGATTTTCAAATTTTGTTCTCTGGCATGACGAATGCTTCTTAAATAGTCTCTTCTCCAAAAAACTATTTCCGGTTTATCTATCAAGAGAGATTTTCTATTATGTTTTGTATATCTGAAACCCACATCTTTCAAAAGTTTGCATAATGTCATTCTGGAGAATTTTGGATAGTTCGTATCTTCTTGCACTGATGTCATAATTTTGTCAAGTGTTGGAATTTCCTTTCGTAAGTAAAATCCATGGACTTTACGCCTTAGTCTTTGTTTTAATGACTTATCGATCTCAATTGGTTTTCGTTCTGAAGGAGTTTTAGGGGGTTGAAGAGTTCCATTCTTGCTTTCTTTTAGTAATCTATAAATTGTTGATTTAGCAACACACAACATAGCAGCCGTTAATTCCACAATATCATCAACACTTGCACTTGGATCCTTGTTTTTCAATGATATATAACAATTCAATATCAGAGTTTTTTCATTTAAAGATAATGGACCTGTTTTTGGTCGTTTAGATGGTCCTTGGCTTATCGACGTTGTTTGGTACTTGCTCAATTAACATTCAACAAATGTCTTGAATATATTCCAACTGTTTACAATATTATGAAAACCATACAACTTTACTCAAAGAACTAATACTAAGTACTGATTTAATGTACCTACTTTCTTTTAAAATAATATTCCCGATAATGTTTCTAAGAAAACTGGGTTGTTTGGAAAATCCCTCTCAATAATCGAATAATCTGTAAATAGGTGTAATCGTATTAAGCCGATTACAGTAGGCCACTTGCCATTTAAAATTTCTGAGAAAAATTCCCCAAACACTACATATAGGAGTAATACAAATGAAAAATATTCATTTTGCTTCTTTGAATTTAATAAAAATTGTAACGATATCTTGCTATCTTGACTTTAATGAATTTTTTTTAAATATATTTCATTTGTGACAATATTCAAAGTTTGAATTAATCTTCTTGCAAAAAGAACAAAAATATATAAAATAATTATTGTTACAGATTGGTTTGTTTTCTATTATGAATAAACTGTGTTGCCTTTCTTTATCAAACTTACTAAAATTTATGTACCTCTATCACTTTTTTTTATTAAAATTAGTACATCCCGTTACCTCTGACCTAAATCGTATATTCTTTAGCATAGCTGCAACTCATTCGTTCAATACAAAATGTACCTTACGGTATACCCTCTTAAAATATATTTTGGTACGTCTATGAAATCTACTTAAATGAATGATTTATTACTCCTTGTCCTTTCTTTATAGACTATAAGAAATGTACCTATTGCTCACAAATTAAATTGTAAACAACAGTGGTGACAGAGAAAATGCCGTTCGAAGGAACAGATACCGATGAAGAATATAAAAGGAAAAGAGATGGTGAAGATGATGAAGGTCCAGACAAGATATTCGGAAGAAGTAAAGTTACAAAAAGATCACCCGGAACTAAGAGGAACTCTGATGAGACTATGATTAATATGATGAAACAACTTATGAGCAAAAATGATGAAATAATGGAAGAACTAAGAGAACTACGAAAAGAACAGGCTAAGAATAATAAGGAGCTGGTGGATATTAGGAAAGAAAACAAAGGACTGAAAACAAAAATATTGAGTAATCTTACAAATAAAGTCTTTATAAACTCTGAATTAACGAAAAAGGAACAAGAATTTCAGAAAAAACTCCGGGGTATCGCCAAGAATGAAAGGGAAAATGGAAAACAAACGAAAGTAGGGTACAAAAAAATCACCATAAATGGAAAACTATGGAAATGGGACGAAAATCAAGATCGGCTTTTAGAAGTGACTATAGCGCAGCCCCCAAAAAACTAGATGACCCGGAAAACCAAAAAAATTCGCAAGATATCGTTAAAAATAAAGATTCCATCGAGGCTCCACTTCCCCTACTTTTCTGGAACTGTCAAGGATTTAATACAATAATTAATTTTGATATGGAAGAAATAAAGAATTTTTGTAAATTTCCAGTTATAGGAATCGTAGAAACATGGATAACTCTAGAAAATCCAAGTTTACCATATTTTTTTAATAATTATAACATGTTCCTTTCTGTCGCAATAAAAGACAAACAGAGAGGTAGAGGAAGCGGGGGTTTAATGATTCTTTTGTCAAAGTCACTAAAACTAGAAAATAAGGCTGATATTGTTGAAAAATCAAATCATTGGTTATTTATTAAATTTGAAATTAATAACATTAAGTTTGTTTTAGGCATAGTTTACCTTAAACCAAAATTAGATGATAGGGTTTGTATAAATATGTTTGATGAGTGTGTAAATGATATTATTCGTAAATATTCAGAAATCGTTGATTTTTATTCAAACTATGTATGAGGTAGGTACCTTGTATGGTATCAATTTGATATTCTGATATCATTGCGAACAACTTAAGAAATCCTGTCCCCCAGGTATCAATATGCTAAAACTATTATCAAACGTCAATTGGGGAAGCGATCGTAATACTCTCCTAAATATTTATAAATATTACATTCGATCTCACTTAGATTATGGAGCAATAGTGTACACTACAGCAAACAAAAAAGCATTAACAAAACTTGATGTGATCCAACGCTCAGCATTACGGTTAGCAACAGGAGCATTTTACACGAGCCCAAGAGAAAGCATTCTTGTAGAGTCAGGAGAAATGCCACTAAACCTACGCAGAGAAATACTTAGCTTACAATACTCAATAAAAGTACACTCAATTAAATCTCATCCAGCAAAAAACGTTACTTTCGCCAGCAAATTCCAATCCCTCTTCATCACCCATCCACGAATCACTCCGCCATTCTATGAAAGAATTAATAGAGCATGCCAAAAATACAGCATTATTTATCCACCAGTTTACAGCTGTTCAGATGAGGCATCGCCACCCTGGACTCTCCAAACCGTGAGATGTAATACGCAGCTCATTGAATTTAATAAGCATGTACACCCCACCAAACTTATCCTAAATAGCTTTAGACACATCCTCACGAAGTACCATAACCACGAAATTATATACACAGATGGATAAAAACTTGAACACGGGACATCGTCAGCAGTAGTAACAAACAGTGGCACCTATGGATACAAACTACCTGATGATTACAGTATATTCTCAGCGGAACTGTATGCTCTTTATAAGGCGACACAGCATTGCATCGATCATATTTCAAAATCCTTCCTCATAATCACTGACTCACTTAGCACTATCGAGAGCATCAAACAAATGTATCCAACCAATTACTTAATTATGCGAATTAAAGAGCAAATACATCACATCCTTAGTTCAAATAAAATAATAGAGATACTTTGGGTCCCTTCACATATCGGAATCGATGGAAATGAACGTGTCGATGCAGCTGCCAAGCAGACAGCCACTAACAACTCCCTACCACTCGCAGAATCCTCAATTCCCAGCTCAGATTTGAAAACGACCTTCAGAAAAAAAAATCGGCGACCACTGGAAAGAGCTTTGGACACATTCTCCAACCAAACTGAGAGAAATCAAGAAATCCACTTTACCATGGACTAACCTGCCGAGAACTAGAAGAGCAGAGACGATTCTCACACGGCTTAGAATAGGTCACACACGACTCACCCACCAGCATTTACTCTCAAAAGACATTCCACCCATATGTGATATGTGTAATGTGCAAATAAGTGTATCACATATATTAGTGCAGTGTCCTAAATTCAAATTACAAAGAGAACTTCACGGTATTAAAGGTTCGTTAGAGAACATACTAAACGAAAATCACAACATAGAAAATGTATTAGGGTTCCTTAACCAAACTAATCTTTGCTCTAAAATTTAAGGTACCTACCACATAACTGTATGTATTTTATTGTATTTTATTGCTAACTAAAACCTTGTTTCTTGTTGGTTGACGCAGTTTGATATTAAAATAAAAAAAAAAAAAAGAATATAAAGTAATTATTTATGGTGATTTTAACGTTTTAACGCAAGAATTGGCGAACTTAACAGTTTTGATAGTAATAATCTTTTTGAAAATAATTTTCCCCTAGGAACGAGAAACTCAATGGATTTAACGATTAATAAACGAGGGACCTTACTTAATGAGGTATTTGAAGACGCAGGTTTCTTTACACTTAATGGGCGATATGACGATCATTTAAGACACTACACTTACTTGAGCGAACGAGGCAATAGTGTGGTGGACTTAACATGGTCTAATATTGATACCATAAATAATATAAAAAGCTTTTATATAAATAGTGATTTTATCTCAGACCATAAAAGCTGCACACCAGTTCTAGACCTAAGAAATTATAAATTAAATCAGTCACAAATTCAACAAAAAGACACGTTTTATCTTAAGTGGAACACACAAAAAAACACAAAACTATGAAACTTTAATGTCCAATACCGCTATTAATCCAGAGTCATATGATATCGAAGAACTCGATACAAACTGCATTTATGATGCAGCTAAAACTTTAGATATGTGCAAATCACGCTTTTATAAAAATACATTAATACATAAATCGAAACCTTGGTTTGATAAGGAATGTGTTGAAGAAAAAAAATTGCTAAAATCTAAGAAAAATAGCATAAAGAAAAATAATTATAGCTTAAATGCAATCGAAGAATATAAAAAAGAACAAAAACAATTTAAATCTCTAATAAAAAATAAACAAAACAAATATCATCAGGAAATGCAACTAAAAACTTTAAATATTAAAAATCCATCCGAATTCTGGAAGTATATGAAATTACACCAAAGAAAGCCAGATAACGAACACTCTATAACCATTACGCAATGGGAAACCTTCTATAACCTATTTTATAGCTCAGTAAATATTAATATGAATTTATCTGTAACAGATGCCAGACATCCATACCTAGATGCAACCTTTACAACCCAAGAGATATATAAGGTACTAACATTATCAAAAAATAATAAGGCTACAGGCGAGGATAAAATATCAAAGGAATTTTACAAAAATTTGCCTATTGACTGGATCATATACTTAAAAGATCTATTTAATAAAATATATATGGAAGAACAGCTACCACGTAATTGGGCAAATATTAATATGATTCACTTTCATATAAAAGGTCCTGAAAATGATCCACTAAATTTTCGGGGCATTGCTTTACTCAATCATAAAACTAAACTATTTACACAGTTAATAAATCAGAGGTTACAAACACAGAAAGGCTGTGTCTCAAACAAAATCAAGATCACCAAAGGAATCCTTCAAGGCGACTCGTTAAGCCCACTATTGTTTGCATTATATGTATCAGACATAGACAGCTACTTCAAGCAACAAGGCGCTAGAGGTGTCTCTCTAGATCAATGCATTGACATATATGCTTTGGGGTATGCCGATGATTTTGTTGTACTGGCAGACTCAGAAATTCAGAAAATTCTAGCGGATTATAGCGATAGTAACAAACTGGTAGTTAATGTGAATAAAACAAAGGTAGTTATATTCAGGAGAAGTGCTAATATCGGACATAAACCTAAATTTTGGTACAAAAACACACTAATTGAGCAAGTGAATAACTATAATTATTTAGGAGTGATATTCTCATCTAAAATAACACAAAACGCAATTCAGAATGTAATTAAATCTTCACTTTCACTGGGGTTCCGACGAAATCGTATTATCAAGAGTATACAGAGCTCTCATCCGCTCAAAGCTTGATTATGGCTGCCTGCCCCCAAATCTGTCACTGATTCACTGAACTCTGTACACAATACCGCTCTTCGTCTCTGCCTTGGTGCCTTTCGCTCTAGCCCTGCTGATAGTCTCCACATTGAAGCTAATGAGCTACCCCTACCCCTAAGACGCCAATCCCTACTCCTCTCATATGCTGCCTCAGTATCCTCCAATCCTCTCAATCCTGTTCACTCGCTTTTCACTACGACTAATCCCCCTACTTACCCTCGAACAATTATAAAATCTATCCCCCAAATACTCACTCCTTTACTCAAAGATACCGACCTTTCTCTGATCTCCCCGCTCCCTCTACCTTCTTCTCCACCTTGGACCAAAAATATCCCTACAATCGATACCTCACTTACCATTTATAATAAGCATGAATCTCCCACTGCACTTATAAAGAAAGCATTCCTAGAATTACTACAAAAAAAACCTTATGATTTAATACTCTACACAGACGCTTCCAAAACTGACTCCGGTGTTGGTTGTGCAGTTTCCACGAAGCATGAACTCATAAGCTCCTTCGCCCTACCTATAGTGTGTAGCGTTCACACAGGCTAGCTACAAAGCATTTTTCAAGCTTTCAAAAGCATCCACCTACCCCACAAAAATATTGCAATATGCACAGACTCCCTTTCCTCCATTCAGTCAATCAAGTCAATCTTCACTGACCACCACTTCAAAAACGCTACACAAGATTCTTGGCGCAATAGTACGACAGCACTTTATGATATCCATCCATCCACTTCTCCTCTCTCCCTGAACTTCTTAACCCGGAGAGAGGCTACTACAATCAGAAGAATCCGAATCAGTCATACCAAACTCTCACACGGATATCTAATGTCTTCAGGAAATCGTCCCGTTTGCCATAGCTGTAACGATATTGTGACCGCTTAGCACATACTGACGGACTGCAAACAATTTGCTGCTATATACAAACAACTTGTTCTTAGGCCCAACCTCAAGGAAATGCTTCACTGCCCTACCGAAATCAAGAAAGTCTTACAGTTCCTGAAAGCTACCAACCTATACTGTAAAATCTAATTTAAATATTTGTAAAATTATGTAAATATTTGTATTTATTTTTTCTGTGCCAATGACCAGCGCTGTCGAGGCACGTTAAGCAAAAATAAAAAAATAAAAAATTTTCACACATGACCGATATTAAAAGTGTTAAGGCCCTATACTACAGTATCGTAGTTCCAACCTACTCGTACGCCAGAGGAATATGGGGACTTCGGTATATAAATGAAGGAGAAATCAAAATCACTTCTGGAAAAATTTTCTCTATTTACAGAAAACTACGCCCAGTTACATATTGAGAGCTGAAATAAAATTGGTGAAAATTGGGTATTTTATTATAAAACAAGCTCTAGAATATTTATTAAAGATTAAAAAAAGTTACCTTTCAATAGATTTCCCAAGATTGCACTAAAGAGAATGTGTCAACTAAACCAGCAGAATAAAATAGTATCAAAATATAACTGGATCAGCCAATTAAATGACATCCCACTTAAAATCGGAGCCTCGGAACTTGATATTGATACTTTTGACTCGGACACAATCAGCACTTTTTTAGAAAAATTTTAGTAGTATAGAAGATTGGAACAAAATACTTTTAAGTACATACCTACTGCCCAATGTATAAGCAAATTCTACAAGGCAAACATCCTTTCTATTGTACAAATCACTTAGATCTCTCCATAACTTTACACATTAAAAGCTTAATTTCACAGATACGCACTCACAATAGTAATATAATTTACATGTATGTTAATAACAATGCATACACAATAAAAACCAATGAAGTATGTACTATTTGTAACTGCCTTGCCTTAGAATCTCTACAACACTTATTTTTTGTTTGTCCAGTGTATGAAGGAATTAGACGTCCCTTTCTTGGAATATATCAATCCGTAACTGATATTGAATCAAAAATAAATAATGAAGCCGAACCTCAAATTCTCTATCAAATATATGACATAATAAAGAGAATATTAAAAATCAGGTCTTTCATTGTAAACGAATAATATCACCTCACTCTTGTCAAGATATGTTATCCAAACCTAATCTGCTATAAAATTTATTATTAAAATATATATGTTTTGTATTAGCCAATATTGTTATAAATGTTGTCACCCTTGTTCATGTATCCTCATACGAAAGAACAATAAAGATCTACGACAACAGGTATACGTTTGAAATATTTAGCAGAATATTCATTATTATAGATAATGGTACGGTACCCTTCATGAGGGAGTCCGACTGGCAACATCTACTTATAACAGCATCGTATATTTAAAAAGGGAAACCGTAGCATTATACAAATTGGACATTCAAGAACTGTACGTTTACCACAAAAAAATTAGTGGAAACATAAAATTGAATTGTTAAATTTTCAATTTGAAGTTATATTACAGTTTAATAGAAATTTTTATTTTCTAGATTTTTTCTTAAGTGGGTCGTAGAAAAAATATTCTGTTCGACTCGTGTGGATTGTCCATATCGCACTTGAACGATTGAGCACTCAGCCTACGGCGTCGTGCTCAAACTTTATCCTCGTGCGATATGGCCATCATATCCACACTAGTTGCAAAAACTACTATTTCTATCAAAATATGTCCTTTTACATTTAAAAACAACCTGCCAAATGTCAAATCATCCATTTTAAAGTTATCGAATTAAAACATTCAAGTTTTCAAAATTTCAACACCCTGTATTTCGAAAAGTAAATGTGCTGGACCCCTTAAAGTTACATAATCGAAGACAGGTTCGAGTTTCCGTTCACCCTGTATACAAGGAAGCATATAATTGAAATTTAATAGGATACGGAGATATTGCATAATGTTACGAAACTCTGTTTGGCTAAAAACATTTTTTTTCTTTAACGTACAACAAGCTACAGAGCGTTGATTTACCTACGATTTTTACATAAACGTGTCCATATCTTTTGAAGGACTCTGTATAACGTGGCAAAACCTTATATCAAAAGTTCCAAAAAAATGTAACCAATACGAATTCGGTATAATATACAGGAGTTCCCATTTGAAAAATCATATGTTTGGCTTGTAACGAAGTTATGCAGCACTCTGTATAGTTCGATATAATTTCACAATATGGACCTTCAGCCCACCTACTATTTTTGTTAATAACATTTTTTGATCTCTTAAAATAACCCATATACCGAAGTTTGTCGTAAGATTGGTACACCCTGTATATGACTTGTTTGACAGTTCTCTTCGAGATTTCCGTCAGGTCAGAAATCTACAAAAAAACGCAATGTTGCGCGATTGGGCACATTATCTGGGAAAGTCCAAGGTATTTGCATAAGTTACATAGGTACTTAACAATTATGTGAATTGAATGTCAGTTTGCATTATTTATTTGTCAATCCTGACGATGTCAGCTTTTCCCATAAAAAAAAATAGGTGAAAAAGTATTTGCTTCCTAATATTTTTATTTTTATTAAAGACAGATCTTCCAATGAAAATGACGATACTGAAGAATCTGATGACTCAGAACGTAGAGATAAAAGGAAACACAGCGGTAGAAATAAGAAAAAAAGTGAAAAGCATGAAGAGAAGGCACTTGACAAGCCGGCTGTGAAACTGGTTGGAGAAAGACACCAAGATTATGAAAAAA
>CAJUYI010001368.1:30048-57392 GCA_910591695.1 Galerucella pusilla
GGAGAAAGACACCAAGATTATGAAAAAAGCGGAAAGAAACATGAAAAAGTAGGATTGACACGTGATGATGTCCCCAATATCCCTCCTATGAGCAGAAAACAAGAAAAACAAGGGACCTCAGATTCAGATATACCTAAGCATGTGATGGGACTGGAACACCTTCCATCAAAACCTATTCATTTTTTAGAGATTTTGAGTAAATTACTGCCAGACGTGGATTTGCAGAAGATACTGTTTCCATATATATGTTATTCGGATGGACATCTTTATTATTCATTTAAAGATAGTGGATTTTATTGTCAAAATTATAGCATAAATTAAAAGGATTGTCCATTATTTTCCAATCAACTATTTCCGAGTGCTATACAATATACACATCCACAATCTACACCGTGTGCCAAAATAAAGGAGTACATTTTTTGATCGAAAATGTTTTTTTTTTGTTTTTCGGGCGATTTATTTTCTTTTTGCAGGGCTAAAGTCTATATAGAAAGGACAAGGAGTAATAAATCATTCATTTAAGTAGATTTCATAGACGTACCAAAATATATTTTAAGAGGGTATACCGTAAGGTACTTAGTATTAGTTCTTTGAGTAAAGTTTTCTTAGAAACATTATCGGGAATATTATTTTAAAAGAAAGTAGGTACATTAAATCAGTACTTAGTATTAGTTCTTTGAGTAAAGTTGTATGAAGTTGTATGGTTTTCATAATATTGTAAACAGTTGGAATATATTTGAAACATTTGTTGAATGTTAATTGTGCAAGTACCAAACAATGTCGATAAGCCAAGGACCATCTAAACGACCAAAAACACGTCCATTAACTTTAAATGAAAAAACTCTGATATTGAATTGTTATATATCATTGAAAAATAAGGATCCAAGTGCAAGTGTTGATGATATTGTGGAATTAACGGCTGCTATGTTGTGTGTTGCTAAATCAACAATTTATAGATTACTAAAAGAAAGCAAGAATGGAACTCTTCAACCCCCTAAAACTCCTTCAGGCCTAAAACTAATTGAGATCGATGAGTCATTAAAACAAAGACTAAGGCGTAAAGATACGGACTATCCAAAATTCTCCAGAATGACATTATGCAAACTTTTGAAAGATGTGGGTTTCAGATATATAAAACATAATAGAAAATCTCTCTTGATAGATAAACCGGAAATAGTTTTTTAGAGAAGAGACTATTTAAGAAGCATTCGACATGCCAGAGAACAAAATTTGAAAATCTTCTACTTAGACGAAACATGGATAAATGCTGGATATACAGTTTCCAAATCTTGGCAAGATGAAAACATTAAAAGCGGAAGGCAGGCATTCGTGGAAGGTTTGTCGTTAGGTTTGCAGCCACCATCTGGAAAAGGAAAAAGACTTATCATTGTCCATGTTGGAAGTTCTGAAGGTTTTGTTGATGGTGGATTATTAACTTTTATTTCAAAACGCACGGGGGACTATCACGAAAATATGAATGGGGATGTCTTCGAGGAATGGTTTGTTCAAATGTTGGATCTGATTCCAAAAGGGGCTGTTATTGTTATGGACAACGCAAGTTACCATTCACGGTTACGAGAAGCATTGCCCACAAGTCGTTGGCGTAAAGCAGAGCTTTTGGAGTGGCTTATTTCGAAAAATATTAAGTTTCCAAAAGATCCACTAAGGAAAGAACTTCACAGAATTGCAAAAATGAACAAGAATAAATACAAAACCTACATTGTAGAAGAAATGGCTTCTTCTCGTGGTATATCAGTTCTTCGACTTTCCCCTTATCATTGTGAACTTAATCCCATAGAATTAATATGGGCTCAGGTAAAGGGGGAAGTTGGAAAAAAAATACTACTTTTAAAATAAACGATGTTGTGAAATTGTTTGAGAGTGCTGTAAGTCATGTTAGTAAGGAAAATTGGACAAACTGTATCGAGCATGTTATCAAAGTAGAGGCAAATATGTGGAAAATTGACAATATTTGTGACGATTTAATCGACCCTATTATTATTAATGTCAACAACGATTCTTCCTCTTCCGAGTCGGATATAGAATAAAATGTAAGTAATAAATGTATTCCAATAATTATTTCCTTCCATTTTTTATTATATTATAATTTAAAACGTATTTTTTTCCCAAAATACACACCACTGCATTGCGTTATTGCTTATCTGCTAATCCTTTAACAATGAAGAAACCCTAAACTTTGCTACAACTGAAACAAATACGGGGTCGATCTACCTGGTTTTTAGATTTACGGAAGAAATGTAATTTAAAGTAAGAGATTCATCAAAAATTTCATGGTGCTCCCTGTAAAGGTTTTGCATACTTAATTAGGGTTTATTACTCCTCATACTTCTTGTACATACTATAATAACTTAACATGTTCTAAACATGACTGTGAATTTGGAAGCAAAAATAATGTACAGGGTCGGACTTAAAAAAAATAATATAACAGTGCATTTGAGCTTGTTGCAAATGAAAACTGCCTTAGCTGAAATTGTACTAATATGCTTTTTCGGTAGATAAACTATCCAAAACACTTCAGTGAAAAGAAAAATTTGGACATTCAATTGGACATCAAGCTTTAATGACCAAGATATCTGTATATCCTCCTTCCCCATATTTAAGTTATAATACAGGGTGTCAATACTATACTCACTTTATGTTTATGCGTTTTTATTACCGTCTACCTATGACAATTAAAGCGAAATGCCATTTTTTATAGTGGATGTAATTAATTCATCTACACTCTTTCTATTGACACTAATTTCGTTGAAATCGGTTGATTCAAACCAAAGTTATAGGTATTTATCCACAAACACTTTTCCACTTTCCCCCACCCTTTATTTGGAAAAATTGAATAAAAAGTAATTATACCTACAAATTTGTGCGAAATTTAGGCTTTTTTCAGTTTACTTATTTAACACTGGGTATAATTGGGCATATTTAAAAAAAAATTGGTTTTAAAATTTTTCTTCACAGGTTACGCCCCCTAGCGGTTAACCTAGAAACTTTAAAGTAATTTCCAACAATTTCTCTTGTCCACTTTTCCCAAGGAATTTTTTTTCCTAAAGTTATAACATGAATAGTTCCTGATATATAGCCGAGATATCGGCTTATTGGACCACCCGGTACATTCAATATCACTATAAATAACAAATAAATACCTTTATACAAACCAATATTAGTTTATTTGTTTCTTACCTATGGTGGTGTATTTCGAATGGCAATTTTTTCGTCTATCAATGTAACATGAAATCTTACGTTTCTTGAGTAATTCGAACTTGAGTTTTTTTCATTTTCATTTTCATTTTCTAAAATAATGTATACTTTTCTATTCTGTAAGTTACTTGTGGCAATACTTATTCTTTTTTATCTTATTTTTTGGGAATCTAACCACAATAATGTTTTTTATTTTTTATTTCGACGTTTCGGTAGCATTCCAGCTACCGTTGTCAAGATTAATTAGTAATAATAGTTATTTATGTACCAAGGGTATAAATAGATTTTTATGCCCTGAGAGCGACGTCTTACGAATCCGAGGGCCTCTGGCCCGAGGGTTTGTAAGTCGCCCGAGGGTATACACATCTGTTTATGCCTGCGTTACATACAAACTTTTATGTCATACTAGTTCGTTATTGCAATCCAATCTCAATATAAATCAGTGTTTGGAAAATCCGGTTTGAATCAATAGGTGAATGTTGACAAACGTAAATGTCATAATATTACAATAAATTTTATATAATATGTCAGAGTTAGAAGTCAAAATGAACGAAGATTTTGGAATTCCTGACGAAATTATTGAAAAAGCAAAGAAAGCAACTGTAAATATGTTGCCAAAAAAGTTTAAAGAAGTTTACGAAATGGTTATTAAATAAGTTGAACAAAAAATTATTTCTCTTTATGCCCGCACGGGCATAAGTACGACCTTAGATAGTTGGTAACTAAGCAATAAAAACACAAGAATGAACTAGTATGACATAAAATGATTTTTGGTCCCTATCTGACACAACGGAAAAATATGACAACTAGACAATCAATAATATTTTGAAGTTTAAGACTACAAAACTTTGTTGTCAAATTTTATTAAGGTCCATTCATAGTAGATCACACCTCTGGTAAAATGTGAAATAAAATATTTCATTTTATGACATTCTAACGATATGATAGTCTACTAGAAATGGAATCCAGTGAAGTGCACGTTCCAGGAACGGTTTTTATTGGGATAGCGCTTTTTTTAACAACTATTCCAATGATAAATCATAAGAAAACCTGGATAAACACTTATGATGCTATCTTGATAACGCAGGTAATTAATTATTGGAAATTTATCTTTCTAACATTGGTAACCATCAGAAAGTAGAGATTTCAACGAACAAAAAGCCCACCGACTTTTTGGAAAGAGCTGATATTTTGACGCAAGAATTTTTGATTGAAAATTAGGGTGCTTTTTTGATAAAGTCAAAAAATTAGATGAAAAAATTGGTATTTCCAATCAAATGAAGAGCAGTAAATTTGGGGCATTAGGGGCATAGTGAGGTAAGTTTTCACGGAAATGGGAATTTTTTTTGAAAAAGTTTCTCTTGTCCACTTTTCCCAAGGAATTTTTTTTCCTAAAGTTATAACATGAATAGTTCCTGATATATAGCCGAGAGATCGGCTTATTGGACCACCCGGTACATTCAATATCACTATAAATAACAAATAAATACCTATATACAAACCAATATTAGTTTGTTTTACTAAGTTTGTAAGAGACAATGTTTTTTTCTTCAATTTTCAATTAGAGAGGTCAAATGCAATTATTTTCAGTCCTAGGATTAAAAGTAGCGTTTTTAATCCTAGGATTAAAAGTGTTGCTAAGCAACGAGCAAATTTTTCTACGGTAAGGGAATTGATGGCATTTGCACCTGAAAATAGTACAAAAATGTCAACATTTTTTGATGGTTGGAGAAAATAGTATATTATGCAATGAGCACAAAATGATGATAAAATATAAATTAAAGAAGTATGTAAATATTCTCTTTATTTTTATTTCTAATAGGTACACAGAAATAGAAGCCTATAAAAATGTATTTGTCCACGACCACCTAATAAGTCGATATTTTACCTCCTAACAAAAGGTATTGCACTGGAGTGTATTATGGTTCATAATTCACGCCATGACAATTCAACACTCAACATTTCGTTACATAGGTGACTAAAGATGGGGATACAATATGAAATAAACTATTAAATCTGTGTTTTTTGTTCAGGTAATTTGTTTCTGAAATATATCGTATCGATAAAATATCGAAATTTTTAGTATTAATTCTCTTCATAACGATATTTTCTAATATTAAGTATTTCAAAACAATATATTTATAACGGTACGTTGTATTGATACTTTACACAGTATCGCCCATCTCTATATATGTCAAATTATTTAATTTTGACGTTAGTAATACCGAATTGTTACGAACTTGCTATATTACTGCAACGATGAATTCATTGAATTCGGATAGTGGAAATGAACGTTCTTCTACACCAACTGAAATAAAAGAAGCGGCGAAATTAACGACTATAGGACTGCTGCCAGAAGAATCGAAAGATAACTACCTATATGTCTACATATTATAACTACATGAAATGGAGGTTAGTTGACTTTTATTTAATAAAGAAATCAAGGGTCGTGGACAAAGTATAGTATTCTACTCGCAATTTATGGCCAATATTTAATCGGGTGACTTGCGCCCCTCGCCTGCGGCTCGGGACGCAAGCGTCACCCAGCGTGAATAATGGCTATCATAAATTGCTCGTTTAATAATATACTATTGTCCACGACCACCTAATAATAAGTCGATATTTTACCTCCTAACAAAAGGTATTGCACTGGAGTGTATTACGGTTCATAATTCACGCCATGACAATTCAACACTCAATACATTACGTTACATAGGTGACTAGAGATGGGGATACAATATGAAATAAACTATTAAATCTGTGTATTTTGTTCAGGTAATTTGTTTCTGAAATATATCGTATCGATGAAATATCGAAATTTTTAGTATTGATACTCTTCATAACGATATTTTCTAATATTAAGTATCTGTAGAGTAGGGAGGGTGAGTGTGTAGGCTCACAGCACTTAGGCCACATGTGACCCATTGTACATCCTCCCGAGGAGTTGTCCTCCTAGGTCATTGTCCATCCTGTCCTTTTCAGGAAGGTGGACAGGTCACTGGGAGACATCTCCTTTATATCGGCAGGTGTATGCCAAGACTCACCGAACACACACTCTCTTATTGACGATAACTCCGGACACTCGCATAAGACATGCCTGACAGTTTCATCTTCCTGTTCACACATCCTGCATAGAGGTGTGTCCACTAGCCCCATAGTATGGAGGTGTTTCCTTAGTTGACAGAGACCAGTCAGAAATCCTACTGTTAAACGTAGGTTTTTCCTGGTTATCGCCAAATATTTCTTCGGCGCCAGCTTCCCAGGGTGATCCTGGCAAGACTGCATCCTTTGATTCCATCCCATCTCTTAAGGGATTGAGCATGGGTGTAACGTTTGGCTAGTTCCGCAATTGTCGTAGTCGTTAGGCCGTAGGTGTCACTGGGTCCTAGAATTTTTAGTCCAGCGGCTTCCCTGGCTAAAGAATCAGCAATGCGATTTCCTTTACTCCTGTCGTGCCCTTTAACCCACCTCAGGATAATATTGTTATCTGCCGAGGCGTCAGCTAAATCTTGGTGGCACTCTAGTACTAGCCTCGATATAACACGTTGTCTGTTCAAGGCTAATAGGGCTTGTCTACTATCAGTGCAGATTATCATGTTTTTGCCAGAAATTCCTCTTCTGGTTAGTTCTTTTGTGGCAATTGAGATACCAGCCAGTTCTGTTTGAAACACGCTGGTGTTGTTTCCCATTCCCCACTTAATCTTGAGGCTCAGTGCTCTCGAGTAAACTCCACAGCCTGAGCCTTCTTTCATTTTTGAACCATCTGTATATATGCATATTGCATTTGCAGCATCTGGCTCTGTGTTCTGGTTATTAAGTATTTCAAAACAATATATTTATAACGGTACGTTGTATTGATACTTTACACGGTATCGCCCATCTCTATATATGTCAAATTATTTAATTTTGACGTTAGTAATACCAAATTGTTACGAACTTGCTATATATATAGGACTGCTGCCAGAAAAATTTATGGCCGATATTCACTCGGGTGACCCAGCGTGAATAATGGCTATCATAAATTGCTCGTTTAATAATATACTATTATAGAAAACAACTATGAAATTACTCGTTATCTACTAAAACTTTGACAGAAACGATCTGCTGACATTTCATCAATTTATCGCTGGACGTCATAATTTGACAAGCCGTAGTCGTTGTGATTTTAGAGAGAACCTTAACCTAACACGAAATATTCCATTTCGCATTTGTTGTTTGGCAACTTGCCTAGCAGCCGATGCAAGAATGAAATTCTGTACAAAATGAACATTTATCGAGGTTGTCGTAGAAAAAAAAAAATTAAAGCAAATTTCGCATCAATTGTGAGGTGTTTTTCCTGTATGGCAAAGTAAATGTTGGTTAAAATAATTCTTACTTGAATACGACTTGAAGCAGATATCGCATTTGAACGGTTTTTCGCCTGTATGGGTAGCCAAATGTGCTTTTAAATTACTTTTTTTTAGAAAAGATTTAAAACAAATGTCACATTTGAATGGTTTTTCACCTGTATGGATGCGAGCGTGCTGCCTTAGGGTACTTCTGCATGAAAAATTCCCTAAGCAAATGACGCATTGGTATGGTTTTTCACCTGTGTGAGTTCGAGTGTGCTCAGTTAATTTTTGAGTAGTTAAAAAAGATTTAAAACAAATTTTACATTCATAAGGTTTTTCTCCTGTATGGCAACGTACATGCACTTTCAAATAGCTCCTAGTCGAAAACGACTTTAAGCAAATATCACATTTGAATGGTCTATCGCCTGTATGGATACGCAAATGTACATCTAAATTACTTTTTAATCCGAAATGTCTTGAGCAAACGACACATTTGTACGGTTTCTCAACTGTGCGACTTTGAGTATGCACCGTTAATTGTTGGACAGTTAAAAGAGATTTTAAACAAATATCATCACATTTGAATTGTTTTTCCTTTGTAGGGTACCTTGAGCTTTTACTTAAATCATCTGTGGTTAGCAATCGTCTCAAAAACATGTTACATTCACTTGGCTTTTCGTCAGATTTTGAACACTTAGAAAAATTGTCACTTAAACCAACATCACCTCCAAGTGGTGACTTGAAATTATCAATTACATTAGGTTGATGTTGAAGATTTATTGTGTCCTGTAATTCTTGTTTAATTCCTTTATCAGGAGCTCGAGTTTTGATATTGTTGATTCCTATTTTGTTAGATTTAGTTATATACATCTTCTTCTGTTTCAAGCCATGATTAGTAGAGAAATGAGAAAAATATTCAACTTTCTTCTTGTAAAGATTTCCACAAACTTCACATATAATAATTCCATTCAAATACTTCCATTTTATATAACTTCCAATTAATAATTTTTCTGTAAGGAGTAAATATATTGGAATAATATTTTTTTTAAATAAATTGTAATTAGTTATAGAACAAGATTTATCTATTTGGGGAGATTTTGAGAGTGTCATAAGATTCATTTTTAGTATGTACCTAAAGGTACCAATTTTAATATTTTTTTCTTCATTATTGCTAAAGATATTCATTAAAATGCTCAAACCCATAGTCCAATATCGAGAGGTTTCAGCTTTTTTCAAGAAAATTACAAGTCCACAAATTTCAAACACATATAATGGATATCTTTGGCAATAATGAAGAAAAAAATTTGAAAATTGGATACATGCTAAAAAAGGAATTTAGAATTCGATGACACACTCAAAATCACCACAACCCTAATATTTCCCAAACTCACCTCCACCCTCTACCCTCATTGTATAATATAACTATAATTTTTGTTATTCCAAATATTACAAAATATACAAGTTCCAAATAACAAATTTTAGATTTTTATATTCATTGATTAATAAATTTTTTGATAACATTTTTTTACTCACCTCTTAACTTAGATAGCTTTCTTTGTTTCCTTCCTGAATACTTTATTTCAGTTTTAATTTTGTATGGATTGATTTTAATTATAGGATCAATGATTAAATCATCAGTTTTTTCTTGTTTAATTGAACTGTTAATGTTTCCAAATAAATTACTTTGAAAATTTAAGGAATGAATATCTCCATCAAATTCATGTTTGATATCGATAATTTCCTCCATAGATTCCTTGAAATTAATTTTAATTCCTTGCGTTTTTTCCATAATAACTGTTAATGTGTAACAAAAAACAAGATCTATAAATGTCTAAGTCAAAGATGAAAACTATTAACCTAAAATTTCTTCTTCTGTTCTATTTTGCTGAGCTGAAATATGTGCGTTCAGCCAGCCTGGGAGATCACAGAATTGCGTTCATAAACGTTAGAGTACACATTTCTCACACTTTTTTTGACAGCCATCGTTCATAAATGAAATTTTTGTTACTCTGTGACTACTTTCCTATCGTTCATAAATATACTTTGACATTTCCAATGTACACATTTCTAGACCGCGGTATGGAGCACGGTGATATTTAAAAAAAAGTTCTTTTTTTTATTAAACAGATTAAAAGTTAGCTGACCTTTAAATTTGATTTTCTTTCTAATTTTCTTTTAGGAAAGAAAATTAGTGGCGCCCTAAAATTGCTTTCTCTTTTTTTTTCTAGTTTTGCTAAGAAGATAAAAATTTTTCTTAAGATCAATAAGGTAACTAAGCCCTGCGAACTGGCTTAGTTTACCTCCAAATTTAATTGGTTAGTTAGGCAAGAACCTGTTTTATTCAACATCATTTTTTTAACGCCATTGGACTTTTTATTGGTTTCACACCACTGAAATTATCACTAACAATTTTCGAACAATTCAAAAGATTTTCATTAATGTTAGAACAACTCAAAATATTCTCCGTAACTGTTGATAAAATATCTGAACAGGTATATACTTGTTCCTTCTTTGTCAGGTTGCAATAATTTTCTGGCAGTATTCTCTTTGTTGATACGTGATTCTTCAATATATCCTTCTGCTATCGTACTCGATTTCCAACCTCCATGTCTTTCAAGACAAGTAAGGTCACCGCCACCATCAATAAGAAGTGTAGCAGATGTTCTTCTTAGCGAATGTCCAGTATACTCCTTCCAATTTTCTAACTTCAATAATTTTGCTATTTCTTTACGGCACGGCACTAATTTTGTGAATACCAACAACCATTCTTTGACACTTCCCATTAACATACTTCAAAAATAAACGACGTTCCTGTATATTTGATGGCAGTAGTGCAACCCATATTTTCGATATAAACGAAAATAATTATCGCCTATAATGGTAAACAAACGAGGTTTCTTGTTTTTTGTCTGCAAAATTTTTACGACCAGGGGGTCTATTCTCAAACAGTGACATTTTTTGTCGCATGCGAGATTATACTTTTGTCGATCAAGGATGTATACAAAAAAGTAAAATCTCGCATGCGACAAAAAATGTCACTGTTTGAGAATAGACCCCCAGGACCGAGTCCATATCTTCAATGTCATCAATTTTCAAATGAACTAGTTCGTCACAACGCATAGCAACTCCAATTCCTAATACTAGGACAACCTTTATCATCAAATATACATTATCAGGTGCCATATCCAGGAACCCATCCACTTCCTCGATCCTTTGTAAAAACCCTAGACTTTTTAGGAATATATTCATCACTTTGCCTTTTTAATAATGCTCGTAATTTTGAATATTTACTAATATTCACACCATTTTTGATCTCTAGTGTGGATCGCAACATTGAATACTGTGACCAAAGAGTGGATGGCTTGACGGTCTTCGTTAAATTTGAGAAATACACCATAAGAACGCTCTCCGCATAGTTTTGCACATTTTTTTCTTTACAATCCATGAATCGCTGATATGCAAGTTCATAAACTTGGCAAGATTTGGGTGGCAAAAGATTTAGATATACTGCTTCGGCACTTTCCAATATATCGGCAGGTATATTTTCATCGTGTTCGGGATTCATTTTGAAAGCAGCGTAAAAACTACTACAAAAATTATATGATTAGTACGTCTACTGACGTCTACTTGACAATCAATAATATTTACCAACAATACCAGATATCCATGACTACCGACTTGCTATCGCTGTTATTGTTCAAATTTATTACCAAATTATTAACGATTTTTGAATAAAACTAAATTTATTGGAACTTTAGTTCTTTATGCCAGGTTATGTTTGAGCGACCGGGGGTCGCGACGCGAAAGATCTGACCGTTACGCGTTACGTTACGAAACGTTATGTTACATTTTTTCGTTATGTGCCTTGCGTGCTTGTGCCTCCTTAGTCTCTCTCTCTCGTTTACGAAGCAGCGATTCATAATAATAAAATGCTCCCAGCCGGATTTGAACCCGGGCCGCCCGCGTACAATGCAAGCATCCTAACCACTGAACCACCGATGCTATATTGAAATTCTATGCAAAGCTGGTATTCGCAGTGCTGGTGATCTACTTGAATTTGTTGGGATAAATTTTTACTATTATTTCCATAATTTTTTTTGCGCGATTAAGGGGTCTAGCACATTTACTTTTCGAAATACAGGGTGTTGAAATTTTGAAAGCTTGAATGTTTTAATTCGATAACTTTAAAATGGATGGATAAATTAATTTGTCATTTGGCAGATTGTTTTTAAATGTAAAAGGGCATATTTTGAAAGAAATTGTAGTTTGGGCAACTAGTGTGGATATGATGGCCATGTCGCACGAGGACGAAGTTTGAGCACGACGCCGTAGGCGGAGTGCTCAATCGTTCAAGTGCGATACAGACAATCCACACGAGTCGAGCAGCATATTTTTTCTACGATCCACTTAAGAAAAAATCTAGAAAATAAAAATTTCTATAAACTGTAATATACCTAACTTCAAATTAAAAATTTCACAATTCAATTTTATGTTTCCACTAATTTTGTGGTAAACGTACAGTTCTTGAAATTTGTATAGGGCTACGGTTTCATTTTTTAAATATACGATGCTGTTTAAATATACGATGCTGTTCTAAGTAGATGTTGCCAGTCGGACTCCCTCATGAAAGGTTCCGTACCACTATAATAATGAATATTCTGCTAAATATTTCAAACGTCTACCTGTTGTTGTTATTATTATCAAGCAGAATAATTATTTTTTGAAATAAAAGTAACAATTAAAAAAAAACTTTTTCACGGGAATCGAACCCGGGTCTACGGCGTGAGAGTCTGGATTGCTTACTACTCAACCACTGAGAGATATGAAAATTGTTTATCTATAACGTCAGATGTACCTATTACATAATTTTATAAAATCTGAGGTCTCCTCAAATACCCATTTTATTCTGTTTTAAGTATTATTTGTTGGTAATTTGTACGGATTATTTCTTTCAAGTTTATCTTTGTAAATGAATATTCTTGATCCAGTGCGCTTCTGTGAGAAACTTTGACAAGTTATTTTGACGTTTCTTTTAAATTGAAAAAAGATGAATGACGGATACTCAACTCGAATGCTGATTGGTGGATTTCATATACGTTCTAGGATGTATATGAAATTATATCCGTTTAGTTAACTGATGGCCTACATTTCCATTTTGTAAACTGTGCAGAATAGTAGTTTGTGCAACTAGTGTGGATATGATGGCCATATCGCACGAGGACGAAGTTTGAGCACGACGCCGTAGGCAGAGTGCTCAATCGTTCAAGTGCGATATGGACAATCCACACGAGTCGAACAGCATATTTTTTCTACGACCCATTTAGGAAAAAATCTAGAAAATAAACAATTGAATAAACTGTAAAATAAATATAAGTAAGTTGAAATTAAAAATTTCCAACAATTTTATTCATAATCGAACCAATTCAATTTTATGTCTTCACTAATTTTTTGTTATAAGTAGATGTTGCCAGTCGGACTCCCGCACGAAGGGTACCGTACCTTTGTCTATAATATGAATATTCTGCTAAATATCTCAAGCGTCTACCTGTTGTCGTTATCAATATCAAGCAGAATTATTATTTAAAAATAAAATTAACAATTAAAAAAAAAACGTCTTCACGGGGAATCGATCCCGGGTCTACCGCGCGAGAGTCTGGTATGTTTACCACTCAACCATTGGGGTTTGAACTAGTTCAACGTCAGAAGTATTGAATAGTTTTGTAAGAGCTGATGTCCAACGATAGTCCCTTAAATACCCATTTTATTCTGTTTTTAGTATTTGTTATTAATTTATACGGATTGTTTTATTCAAGTTTATTTTTGTAAATGAAAATGTTCAACAATTTTATTTATAATCGTACCAATTCAATTTTATGTCTTCACTAATTTTTTTGTGATAAACGTACAGTTCTTAAATGTACAATTTGTACAATGTTACGGTTTCCCTTTTTAAATATGCGAAGCTGTTATAAGTAGATGTTGCCAGTCGGACTCCCGCACGAAGGGTAGGTATCGTACCTTTATCTACAATAAATATGCAAAATACGAAATATTTCAAGCGTCTACCTGTTGTTGTTATCAATATCAAGCAGAATAATTATTTAAAAATAAAATCATTAATAAAAAAAAGTTGTTTCATGGGGAATTGAACCTAGGTCTACCGCGTAAGAGTCTGGCATGTTTACCACTCAACCACCGAGATCTATTATAAGGACATGTCCATCGGTAGCTCCTCAATTACCCATTCTATTCCATTTTTAGTATTTGTTATCAATTTATACGGACTATTTTATTTGTTCATTTTTGTAAATAAATATTATTAATCCAGTGCTTCTGAGAGAGACTTTTTTGACAAGTTATTTTGACGTTTCTTTAAATTGAAAAAAAGATGAGTGACGAGTACTAAACGCGAATACTGATTGGTGGATTTCATATAAGTACATTCCAGGATGTACCTATATGAAATCATAATATACGTTCGGTTAACCGATAAGGCCTACATTTCCATTCTTTAAACTGTGCAGGAAATGGATAATATACATATGGGTGTAGAAAAGATGGATAATATTTATGCGGGTGTAGAAAAAACATTTTTCAATTTTTGATCCAGTGGTGTACATTAGGGGTGGGCAAAATAATCGATCTATCGAAAAATAATCGATTAATCGGGTGATTGATTAATCGATATATATATATTTTTTGGAACTTTAGTTCTTTACGCCAGGTTATGTTTGAGCGACCAGGGGTCGCGACGCAAAAGATCTGACCGTTACGCGTTACGTTACGCTACGTTATGTTACGTTGCTTCGTTATGTGCCTTGCTTGCGTGCTTGTGCCTCCTTAGTCTCTTTCTCGTTTACGAAGCAGCGATTCATAATAATAAATATGCTCCTACCGGGATTCGAACCGGGCCGCCCGCGTGCAATGCGAGCATTCTAACCACTGAACCACCGATGCTATATTGAAATTCTATGCAAAGCTGGTATTCGCAGTGCTGGTGATCTACTTGAATTTGTTCGGATAAATTTTTACTATTATTTCCATAATTTTTTTGCGCGATTAAGGGGTCTAGCTACTTTTCGAAATACAGGGTGTTGAAATTTTGAAAACTTGAATGTTTTAATTCGATAACTTTAAAATGGATGGATAAATTGATTTGACATTTGGCAGGTAGTTTTTAAATGTAAAAGGGCATATTTTGAAAGAAATTGTAGTTTGTGCAACTAGTGTGGATAAGATGACCATATCGCACGAGGACGAAGATGGAGCACGATGCCGTAGGCGGAGTGCTCAATCGTTCAAGTGCGATATGGACAATCCACACGAGGCGAGCAGCATATTTTTTCTACTACCCACTTAGGAAAAAATCTAGAAAATAAAAATTTTTATAAACTGTAATATAACTTCAAATGAAAAATTTAACAATTCAATTTTATGTTTCCACTAATTTTGTGGTAAACGTACAGTTCTTGAATGTCCAATTTGTATAATGCTACGGTTTCCTTTTTTAAATATAACTGGCCTGTTGGCTCTGCCAGTAACAAAAACTTGAGAAAAAAAAAGTAGATGTTGCCAGTTGTACTCCCTCATGAAGGGTACCGTACCATTATCTATAATAATGAATATTCTGCTAAATATTTCAAACGTCTATCTGTTGTCGTTATTAATATCAAGCAGAATGATTATTTAAAAATAAAATTAACAATAAAAAAAAATTCCTCGCCGGGAATCGAACCCGGGTATAACGCGTGAGAGTCTGGTGTGCTTACTACTCAACCACCAAAGAATATGCAAATTGTTTATCTATAACGTCAGGTGTGTTACATAACTTTTGCGTAACAGGAACTAAAGTTCCTACCGTGTGTCCCGCGACACGTTCTACCTTTTTTTAATTTTGACTTGGTTGGAGAAAAAATAGTATATATCATACGGACTAAGAGTGCCTATTATTACTCGCAATTTTGCATTCGCTCGGATGTGCTGTGGTCAGCCTCGCAACTGCAAATAGATATTGCTCGTAAAAAATATGCACTTTTAATCCTTATAATATGATATACTATTATTTATCAAATGCATTTCCAAAATATGTTCTGAGCGAAAAAAAAACAAAGCAATACATATTTGCTGTAGCTCGACCGAATTTTAAAGCTGACAAAGAAATATCTACAAAATATTGTGAGTTTGACACCTTTGACACCTTATTAGAAACAAATGTAGTACGTCGCATTTCTTTCCGCCAAAGTTTTCTAACCTTCAAATCGTTAGGTAACGAAATAAAAAGTTTTCAGGAGTTTATATCGGTTGTACTTTGACAATCTGGTACTATGTAATACTTGTATTGGCTCTTTTTGTCACTCATTTTATAATATTTATTGTTAAAAAACAAAATAAACGTCAACTAACATGCAAAATTCGCCGGAAATGCCAAATTAAACCAACATTCACACGTTAAGTGTACTCGGCTATATGAAGCCGCATGCCGCCGCTGCCGCGCTCGACGCCAGTAGGCTGATTTGACGTCACAGCTTGAACACGCCCCGTTTCTCAAATCTGGTCATATTTAACACTGAATTTGAGGGTGAAATCGGTGGGATGAAATTGTGATTTTTTGGCAATTGCCTTTTCGAGTAGGAAACTTTTTAAAACTAAAATATAAAAATTATCTAAAATGGGCCGTAAAGAGATCTCGGAAACGTACATATACTGAGCAGGTAGTGGTTAACATAATTCTAACCGCACGACTATTTTGACAGATAAAATATATAGTTTTCGAGCCTCCCGCGTCCCAACGATAAAGGTATCACAAGTTTTTGTTTGTTACAATATTATTTGATTTGTTGCTGCTCGCAAAAAGCGTTTCAAAAAAAAAAAAAAAAAAAAAAAAAAAAAAAAAAAAAAAAAAAAAGGGAGGACACGGTAGGAACTTTAGTTCCTTTTAAGCAACAATTATGTAATACATTTGACGTTAGAGATAGACTATTTGCATGTTCTTTGGTGGTCGAGTAGTAAGCATACACCAGACTCTCACGCGGTAGACCCGGGTTCGATTCCCCGTGAGGAAGTTTTTTTTATTGTTAATTTTATTCTTAAATAGTTATTCTGCAACAGGTAGACGTTTGAAATAATTACCAGTATATTCATTATTATAGATAATGGTACGGTACCCTTCATGAGGGAGTCCGACTGGAAAGTATACAAATTGGACATTCAAGAACTGATCGTTTACCACAAAAAAATTAGTGGAAACGTAAAATTGAATTGTTAAATTTTCAATTTGAAGTTATATTACAGTTTATAGAAATTTTTATTTTATAGATTTTTTCTTGAGTGGGTCGTAGAAAAAATATGCTGTTCGACTCGTGTGGATTGTCCATATCGCACTTGAACGATTGAGCACTTCGCCCACGGCGTCGTGCTCATTGTCCTCGTGCGATATGGCCATCATATCATATCCACACTAGTTGCACAAACTACTAGCTCTATCAAAATATGCCCTTTTACATTTAAAAACAACCTGCCAAATGTCAAATCAATTTATCAATTTCAAAGTCATCGAATTGAAACATTCAAGTTTTCAAAATTTCAACACCCTGTATTTCGAAAAGTAAATGTGCTAGACCCCTTAATCCTCATATCATTTTGACAACCTTGTAAATAAACAAAAAAAATCAATCGCACAAAAAAATTATGGAAATAATAGTAAAAATTTATTCGAACAAATTCAAGTAGATCACCAGCACTGCGAATACCAGCTTTGCATAAAATTTTAATATAGCGTCGGTGGTTCAGTGGTAGAATGCTCGCCTTCCACGCGGGCGGCCCGGGTTCGATTCCCGACCGAAGCATATGAATCGCTGCTTCGTAAACGAGAGAGAGACTCAGGAGAGAGAGCACACGCACGCAAGCAAGGCACATAACGAAGCATTGTAACACAACGTAACGTAACATAACGTAACGGTCAGATATTTTGCGTCGCGACCCCCGGTCGCTAAAACATAGCCTGACGTGAAGAGCTAAAGTTCCAAAAATGTTTCTCAGTAAATTTGCAGAAATTTGAGTGAATTACGACCCATCTTGAGGGATCTGCATAAGAGTTGTTTGCCAAAATTTCAGTTAGCAAAATCTGGGGTGCTATTCTCGAATTCATACGCAACAATACGTATACGCAGCGTATACGAACTTTTACGTATGGAAATAATCGTATACTAAGACTCATGTGCTTTCTTGAACACTATACGACTTCTTCATTCGTCTACGTAATTTGTGGTCGGATGGAAACTTGACAACACTGTGCCAAAACTGCCAATGTGTCAATTTTCTCATAGTTTACAACATGTTTACAATATAATAATAATAAAAAATTTGTTTATATACTAAAAAACCGCGAAAACGTTCTGACTTGAACCTATCTTGTAGTTGCCTGTTGAAAATAACACACGGAAAATTAGATTTAACTGAATTCATAGAAATATTATCAAATGGAGAAAACAAAGGGAAACATAACATCCGATCAGCGTAAGGAGTTGGTGGATTTTATTAAAAGCCATCCACAACTCAACTCAACTGAGATATTTCTTATTCACATAAAATTGACTTGTCCATCCACCCACATCAAACAAAAAACAAATCAATTTGAAATTTCATTTCAAACTTTACACAATCATAACAAAAAATAGAGGTTAACCCCTTCTTTTTGATCATAAGATGCCATATGCGCATGCCCCTTATGAAAACTCGCATTCGCATAGAAGATTCGTATGCCTAGTACCCATACGTGTGAATTCCTACGACTGGCGGATGCTTTATTTCGTATACTACGATTCGAGAATACCTACAACTACAAGTCATACGCAAATTATCGATGACCATCAAATTTCGTATACGCAATTGACTCGAGAATAAGAGGCAACATACAGAATACAGACATCACTCATTGAGTTGAGGTTAGATTTTTGGTCTTTCCGTGGCCTTTTCGTTAATGCAACCACAGAATACAACAGCCAAACAAGAAACGAAAGCCGGCGCAAATCCTTTGATGTTTTAGGGGCAAAATTTCGTGACCTTCAAACTGACGTTGACAGATGACGGATCAAGTTACACTAAGAAACTTGTTCAAAAACTGTAAATTAAATGTTAACTACACTCAAAAAAGTGAAACCAAAGAATCTCAAATAATAATTGTTTATTTTTATGACTTGTTTCGACAAAATTTCAATTGTTTAAGTCAATTTATGAATTGTTTAGGTTAATTTAACAGCTTAACAAATATTTTGGGAAATTTTATGAATATAAGTTTTAGCTTATGTTTTTGGAGTAGGTAGCATCCATTATTAAAAATAATGAGCTATTGTTCCACCAAATGATTTTTATTTTCTGTATTGTTATCGAAATTATATGTGTAAGTAGAATCTCAAATAATAATTTCTTATTTTTATAACTTGTTTCGACAAAGTTTTAACAAATATTGAGAAAAATATATAAATATGAGTTTTAGCTTCTGTTTTTGGAGTACCATCCATTATTAAAAATAATGAGCTATTGTTTAACAAAATAATTCTTATTTTTTATATTATTGTTATCGAAATTATATGTGTAAGTATGTATTTATGTAGCACTATAATGTAGGATAGGATAAGTCTAAAAACCAATACAATAATAATAGATTATAATATTATTATATTTATAATATATCAGTTTACAATAGAAAGAATTTCAGTAAAACTACAATAAGTATGGTGCTTGAATATAAAATTTTTATTATTTATATATTTAAAAGTTACACTTCACTTCATTTTACACCCAGAGAACATGTACTAATATCTGTGACAACGAAGTTATAAAAAAGAAGCGACCATAAACTTTTCTCCATAGACATCGAAGTTATGTTGTGTTTTTCAAATATTATCATCCATCACTTGAATGACAGCCACGAATTGCACAAGTTTTTGGCGCCATAACTAATAAATATGATTTTGTAAAAAAATTTTATCGTTCAAAACACAAAAAAATATGTGAATAATCAAAAAGTTTACAACAAAGAAAATTCTTTGGTGAACAATAAAATCCCATGTCATTGACAGATAACGGGCTTAAAATGGTGACTGTCAGACATGCGCACTCAGAAAATGAATTGTAAAATAGCACAAGCTAAGTTTTTTCTTGGGATGGTGTATTCTATGATGCAACCGCTATGTCTACCGTCCGTAAGATACCGGTGGCCTACGGGAGCGGTATACGCTAAGTGACATACCGTATGTCAAAGTTGTCAAATAGCGTTGATCGGAGTGTTTTTTATGCGGCTTCGAAAACTCTCTATTATTTACGAACGAAGATGGAAACGTTAAAGCTGGTATAAAAATTTACTGATTTGGGATTTGAAGGGGAAGGATTTTGAACACAATTGATCAAAATTTTCGTACAGTTGATGTAGGTAAAGCAAAAATCAATACAAAAGAATTATTGAATAATTCCCGATGTGCAGTACATGCCGGGTGTTTCATTTCGAAATTTCAATGTCTGGCAATATTGACATACTTTATCCATTGAACCGATAGCAATTTTTGAATGCACAGAGTAGTTAAAGTCTGGTGCATATTCGAAAGCAAGGCGAACAAATGATGCACGTGTTAATGAGCAGCTGATACGCTGCCTCTGTTTTGTTCTTGTTCTTTTGTACTCGTGCTGTAGCTATATTTCGTTCTCGTGCCGCTCTTGTTCTTGTAATGTAATAATCTGTCGCAGACGTTCGTCACGCTGTTCTTGACATTCTTGTGCACGACGCTCTGCTGTCCTGACTCTTTGGGCTGCATTTCTTATTGCGATTTGTTCTGCCGACTGATGAGCTCTTTCAACGCGTTTGCGTCGTGCATCTCTGCTCCTCGCGTTGTTGAGGTTAGATTTTTTTCGGTGGCATTTAACTGAAAATAATAATTTAAAAGTTGAAATATTGAAAAAAAATTAGAACGTGTCGCGGGACAACGGGAGGGACTTTAGTTCCTTTTAAGCAAAAATTATGTAATAATAATATGAATAATAATATGAATAATAATTATATGTAATAATAATATGAATTAATAATATGAATTAACATTGAGTTTTCAAAATTTCAACATCCTGTATTTCGAAAAGTAAATGTGCTAGACCCCTTAATCGCGCAAAAAAATTATGGAAATAATAGTAAAAATTTATTCGAACAAATTCAAGTAGATCACCAGCACTGCGAATACCAGCTTTGCATAAAATTTTAATATAGCATCGGTGGTGGTTCAGTGGTAGAATGCTCACATTCCACGCGGGCGGCCCGGGTTCGAATCCCGGCCGGAGCATATGAATCGCTGCTTCGTAAACGAGAGAGAGAGACTAAGGAGGCACAAGCACGCAAGCAAGGTACATAACGAAGCAACGTAACGTAACATAGCGTAACGTAACGCGTAACGGTCAGATCTTTTGCGTCGCGACCCCTGGTCGCTCAAACATAACCTGACGTAAAGAACTAGTAAAGTTCCAAAAGTTCCAATAAAGAGCTATCGTTTAACCAAATGATTCATACTATAATGTAGGATAGGGTAAGTCTAAAAACTAATACAATAATAATAATAGATTATATATTCATAATATCAGTTTACAATAGAAAGAATTTCAGTAAATGATGATAAAAAATTACAATAAGTATGGTGCTTGAATATAAAATTTTAATGATTTATATATTTAAAAGTTGCACTTCACCAGATTCTGAATTAAATTTTACACCCAGAGAAAATGTACTGATATCTGTGACAACAGACAACAAGTTATAAAAAAGAAGCGACAGAGAACTTTTCTCCATAGATATAGAAGTTTTGTTGTGTTTTTCAATTATTCATCCATCACTTGAATGACAGCCACGAATTGCACAAGTTTTTGGCGCCACAATAACTGATAAATGAAATTTTGTAAACAAATTTTATCGTTCAAAACACAAAAAAATATGTAAATAATCAAAAAGCTTACAACAAAGAAAATTCTTTGGTAAACAATAAAATCACATGTCATTGACAGAAAACGGGCTTGAAATGGGGACTGTCAGACATGCGCACTCAGAAAATGAATTGTAAAATAGCACAAGCTTCGCTTCTTCTTGGGATGGTATATTCTGTGGCATGATCGTGACGTTCGTGTACGCATCATTTCGCTTAGTTGGAACAAACCTTATGTTAAAAGGCAAAATTTGCATAAAAGAAGGAAAACAAAACGGCATTCGAAAAAAAATCAGATATAAATGATTTTAATAGGAGAAAAATCGGATAAAAGATAAAAAGGTTGGACTGCATTAAACCTAACCTAACCTTTATTTTATGATATTTACAGAGGATACATTGTTTTTATAGCATCTATTAATTGTTGGAATGGGTCTTTGTTGTTTTTCCTGCACCAACGCCGCCACTAGTATTCTACAACTGCATACTGCATCCGCATATAGTAGAAATAATACCCTTCTTGGTGTGCGTCATCGATTGTTAATGTAGGAAGAAATGGAAAAAAAGGCAGGTCTGTGATTAATCCTAATCAAAATATCAAAATAATAAACCGTTTAAATGTATTACAAACGTTAACGCTAATCTTTGACTTACAAAAATTTGATTGGTTGATGTTTAGATTACGCTCAAACTCAACCTATCAATCGAGAGTTTAAAATACTAAGAAGGCGTTACTTTCATAGCGGCAATAAGTCTTACGTATTTTTCTACTGTCACACTGACAGTTCTTGACAGGTCTGTACTTTGTTGTTTACGGTCAATTATTATTTATGAGAAGTGAATATTAATCTTATTGTTTTATTTATATGAATAATACAAAAATATGCAAGAATACACGGAAAAACATCAGTTTTTGAAAGTTCTCAAGTATTTTCAGTTAGAAAAAGAAGATGGTAATTATTAATTGCATAGCCTTTTCGAATTTGGCTAAATACAATCCTGATGGTCGTATTTATCAAATTTAAGGTTAGCTATATGTCAAAATAGCCAATAAAATAAACGACATGCCGAAAACCCGGATATACGTCACAATCGATGACGCACACCAAGAAGGGTATTATTTTAACACTAGTGTTCGTGTCTAACATTCATTCAAAGTAATCGGTTGATTTTCTATAAGTATAAATAACCCATTCAAAAATTCTAACTTTGGAACGCTGTTTCTCCGCACCGAAACGTTTCCGCGCAAAATGTTATACATTGTCCGCCATAAAGTTGGAACCATATGGGAATTTTTTTTATTATTGTAGTTAAATAACAACTTTGGATAGCAATCACTCCTGCTTTTGAAATAACTTAAAATGCGCCAAGTCAAAGTTGACAGGTAACTTCTGTCAATTGTCAAGTTCGTAATTTTGGAAAAAATGTCCTAAAAACGGGTCAATTTGTAAAAATTTCGAAAAATGTTACTTGGAAATTATGATTTTAATCACATTTTATGCTTATGTGCCGATTTTGAGAGAGAAATTTTGATGTTCAATAAATTTCATATTTTCGTATTTTTTATTAACCCCCGTATCTAGCTACTTTAAAGTAATTTGAAACTCTTTGAATTAGTAAAAAGGTTACCATTCCATTGCATATTGTGATCATAATATTCGTACGTAAGCTGGTTTTGAAGATTATTGATATTTTCAACTAAAAAAGAGGTAGTCTCTGGATTATTTTCCAAATTTCAAAAAAATCAGAAATTGTTTTTCAACTTTTTCTTTATTAAACTTTAGTTGGATAGTACAAAAATGGTTTTAATTACTGCCTAGGTATATTTGCACACTCTTCCCTTATAACATCTTCCAAATATGATCCACATTTTGAAAAGGCCTGACAATTGACAGATGTTACCTGTCAACTTTGACTTGGCGCATTTTAAGTTATTTCAGAAGCAGAAGTGATTGCTATCCAAAGTTGTTATTTAATAATAATAATAATAATAGCCTTTAATGCCCAACAGATATAAATCCCTTTACAGAGCATAGGAAAAAATACAATTGACAATTGCAATTAAACAAATAAATAAATAAACAAATACAAAACAATAAAATCGAATTACAACAATAAAGTGGAATAGATAGATTACATAATAAATTCAGAATGAGCCATTTTTTAATAAAACTCAGACTATCAACAAACAAGTCACACGAACTACATAAATGATTAAAATTACAACACATAACATTCACTGGCGAGTTAAATAAAATGTTAGTTCTAGATCCTTCACAATAAAAAAGTAAATGTTGTCTAGTATTGTAATTAGGCACATTAAAACTGAACTTACTTAGAATCTCTGGACACATAATTACACCGTGAAAAATCTTATATAAAAGAGATAAGGATGACAGAACTCTACGACAAACTAGACTTTCAAAATGAAATTTATCTAGGAGAGATTGATAATTAACTCCTCTTGATGGTTAAGATCCGCACATTTTAAAAACTAAATATTTCAAAAATTTCCTCTGCACAGATTCTGCCCTGGTTATGTGATTATTATAGAACGGATACCAAATAATTGAACAGTATTCCAATTTAAAACGAATAAAAGAGTAGTACTTAGAGTGTTTTTAACACAGCAATATTTTGAAAACCTCGACAGTTCCTCACAATGAAGCCATAAAACCTACATGCCTCTGCTACTTTAGTCTCAATATGTTCAATAAAATTCAAACGTGAATCGAAAATAACCCCCAGATCCTTAATAGATAAATGCTGAGATAGAACATTTCCATCTATATTGTAGTCAAAATTTACCATCGTTTTTTTCTTAGAGTATGATACCTTTTTACATTTTGAAACATTCAATGCGAGTCTGTTCACGGAACACCAGTCAGATATTTTTTCCTAATCGGACTGCAATACTACACAATCAGCCACATTTGATATGGGAAGAAATATCTTCATGCCATCTGCATAAATCAGCCTACCGGAATCTAAAGAGCGATCAATGTCATTTATAAATAAAAGAAATAACAAAGGTCCGAGGTTTGATCCCTGTGGAACACCTGATTTAGCTATATATTTTTGTGAAGAGTGAACATTATAAAAAACAAATTGCTTCCTACTCTCTAAGTAAGACTGACAAAACATTAACAAATTTGGTGAAAACCCGAACTGATTCAATTTATCAATCAAGATACCATGATCCATTCTGTCAAATGCCTTAGAGAAATCTGTATATATTACGTCCATCTGTCCACCTGCATCTATCACTTCAGATAATAACTGTGTTATCAATAGTAAATTGGTTTCAGTCGATCTTTTACTCATGAAACCATGTTGCGCGGGAGATATAAGATTGCAAACAGAAGGATAGATACGATTATAGATGACCATCACAAAAACTTTGGAGAAATTTGACAAAATTGAAATAGGACGATAGTTGTTAATTTTATACCGATCATCAGATTTAAATACAGGAATAATAGCTTCCTTCCATGTAACGGGGAAGGTTACAGATTGTAAAGCAAGATTGAATATAATCTTTAGAGGATAAGCTAATACAGAGATACAGTCTCGAACAAAAAAAGATGGAATGTAATCACAACCTGATGTCATCTTGTTTTTTAATCTTTTTCCATCCTCAATGATTTCCTCTTCAGTGATATTTTTCACGTTTACAATGTCACCATAAAAATGTGCTTCATACAATTTTGCCCTAGAAGAATCTGAACCTGTTGATGATACAAAAACACTTTCAAAAAACTCAGCAAACTTATTAACTATACTAATAGGGTTTGAATATGTTTCATTATTAAACGACATAGATCCAGGTAAACGTGAACTTTTATTCTTTGCATTTATGTATGACCAAAACTGATTAGAATCGGTATCAATATTAGTTTCAATTTTGTTTAGGTACAATTGATAAGCAAGTTTGATCTGTAATTTGGTTTGTTTCCTTAATTGCTTAAATTGATCATGAAAGTATGTATTGTTTGTTTGCCTGTAATTATGAAGATACTTCTCTTTAAGTTTAATATTATAAATGATGATATCAGAGTTGTACCATGGTGGGAAATTTAACTACAATAATAAAAAAAATTCCCATATGGTTCCAACTTTATGGCGGACATTGTATATCGTTGGTAAGTTCTTTACATGAACTATCTACCTGCTGAGTTTCATAGAAAAATTCAGATGCTCGGATACTGAACTCTAGCTATAAAATGATTTCACAAGTCTATAGGTATAAAATTAATGTTTACAATTTTTTGCTGCAAATCAACTATTTTTGAAAGAAGAAATATTTTTGGTCAGTGAACTTGAGCCTTGAGTTCGTTTTTCCTTTTGGTCGGGGTATTGATATTCAGACAGTTTTAGAAACTGCGAAGTGATCTATTATCAATCATAAACAAACTCAACGTTTTTTAGCAGATAATAATATGTTTAGTCAAAGTGCTTTGATGTTTAAACGTTTTAAAGCAAATTTTACATTTGAATGATTTTTCTTCTGAGTGAGAAAACATGTGTTGCTTCAAATTAGTTTTTTTACTAAACGATTTTGAGCACATTTCACAATCGAATGGTTTTTCGCCAGTGTGAGAAAACATGTGTTGTTTCAAATTAGTTTTTTTACTAAACGATTTTGAGCACATTTCACATTCGAATGGTTTTTCGCCAGTGTGACAACGCATATGTCCATTTAATGTGCTTTTTTGAGCGAAATTTTTGGAGCATATATCACATTTGAATGGCTTTTCGCCTGTGTGACTCCGTATATGTACTTTCAATATGTTTTTTTCTGTGAAAGTTTTCAAGCAGATCGCACATTCAAATGGTTTCTCGCCTGTATGACTACGCATGTGTCGATTTACTGTGCAATTTTTAGTGAAAGTTTTCGAGCAGATGTCGCATTTAAATGGTTTCTCGCCCGTGTGACAGCGCTTATGTTCAGCTAATTTGTGCCTATAAACAAAAGTCTTCGAGCAGATATCACATTTCATTAATTTTTCGCCTGTATGAAAGTGTCTATGCAACTTCAATTGATAGTTTGTTGCAAATGATTTTGAACAAACTTCACATTTAAAAACTTTTTCACCAAAGTGACGAGACGTGTGCTTTTCTAATTTACCCTTTGAAATAAACAATTTTGAACAAATTTCACATTTGAATAGTTTTTTGTCTGAGTGATCTCCAGGTGAGAGTAAAGACTTCATAATGTTCCATTTTACAGAAGTTCCTGTAAATAATAATAATAAATCATTACACTGGGTATCTGAAAATGAATTGTATCAAAGATTACAGAATAAAAATATAAGATGTTTCACTCGTTCGAATTTATCGCGTAAAGCACCGATGCCGCTGACGACTTGGATGGTACGTCGCTACGGCCACTCACGTTCCGGTCTACCTGTCAGGTATACCTGTTCAGGCAAACTTGTAGCAAGTGTACCTGTTCAGGCAGAGATCGAATTTAGCCATACACGTAGCGTCAAACCTGATGGCAGTCTCAGTTAATGTTTATTATTTAACATGATGACACCGCCTAAGCTGACTACGACGACGCGGTAGCCCTAGTAGGTCTTCATGTCATTCTTAAAAAAAAAGAAATGAAAACCGAGACAAAAGTGGTGTAAAGAATGGTTGTTAAAAAGAAATCAATACAGTCATATCAATTTGTTAAAGGAATTGAATATAGAGCTTGAAGATTACCGTAATTATCTAAGAATGGATGAAGCAACTTACCTTAAACTACTATCAATGATTACTCCATCAATTCAGAAGCAAGATACGATCATGAGAAAAGCAATAACACCACATGAGCGACTAGTAGCTACATTAAGAT
>CAJUYI010001368.1:57402-71595 GCA_910591695.1 Galerucella pusilla
AAAAGCAATAACACCACATGAGCGACTAGTAGCTACATTAAGATTTCTTGCAACAGGTAGATCATATGAATGCCTCAAGTTCTCTACCATAATATCATATCATAATATCTTGGTAGAATTATTCCCGAAACATGTGAAGCCATTTATAAAAGTCTGCAGAAGGATTATATGAAGGTATGTAAAAAAAAAATTCCCTTAAATATAGATATTTATTTAAATATATTAAATAATATTATAATATTATTGAAAACCGGCAATAAACGCTGCTGCAGACGTTGCACTGTTTTCTGGAATGGACGTTTGTACTGGTTCAGATGAGTTCGAGTATTGCGAGATGTATGAGTGGGCCGTTCCTAGTGGGTTATTGTGTGTAGATTGTTCCATTGGTTGCGGGCTATAACTTGATGTGTCTGAAGTGGGACTTGGAATTGGACAGGCAACAAATATTGGGCTGGAACTACTGGAAGAAGACCTAGGAAGATTAGGCTGATACTGTGCCACATTGCTAACATGGCTGAGACTTGAACGATAAGTCAGAGTTCCCATTTCAGCTTCGTATAGAGTGTCGTTAATAATTTTCTCCGCTATGAGTCGCTGCCGTTTTTCCAATGCTCTCATTTTCATCGCAACACTTTTCCCTAAGAGATCATATCTATTGTCCGGAGTCTCGACAGGTGCAGGACGTTTAAAATGATCCCTCACCAATAGTAATACATCAGTTGCTAACGTGTCTTGTCTCTTTTTAGTTTTAGCAGATTTTGTTGAATTTCGTGCTTGTGAACATTGATCATCTACACATTGTTCTTCAATAGTATTTTCGGTATTACTATCATCCAGAGTATTTTCTGCCGGGTTTGTCTGAAACAATAAATTAAAAAATATTACATTATGGTTTTATAAAATTGAAATATTTTATTTTTTTTATGGCAATCGTAAAAATCGTATGTGTATGCAATGAAAAATCGTAATCTGAGTATGTAGTACGTATATATAATTTTTTTTTGTTACAGTTTCCTGGTTCTGTGGAAGAGTGGAAAGAAATAGCACGGCTATTTGAGCAGCAATGGAATTTTCCGCACTGCTTAGGAGCCATTGACGGCAAGCATGTCGATATAGTACCACCTGCTAGTAGTGGATCTTATTATTTTAATTATAAAAATCGCCACAGTATGGTTCTCTTAGCAGTAGTGGACGACAGATACCGGTTCATAGTAGCTGATTTTGGTACAAATAGCAGAATCTCAGATGGGGGTGTATTACAGAACACAAGTTTCTTTCGAAACTGGCAGAGAAAAATGTTAAAGGTGCCAAGTGCCGACAGCGTCAGTAACAGTACTAGATGTCTCCCATATGTTTTTGTCGCAGATGACGCATTTCCTTTGAGAGCCGATATGCTAAAGCCATTTCGACAAAATGACTTGGATACACGAGATAAAAAAATATTCAACTATCGTTTGTCTCGTGCGAGACATATTGTGGAGAATGCGTTCGGTATATTGGCTTCGAGATTTAGAATTTATCATACAACGATTAATTTAGATGTGAATAATATTGATAAAGTTGTAATGGCTACATGCGTCTTGCATAATTTTTTAATGACACATGCCACAAATTCTTATGCACCAACAAATAGTTTATATACTGAAAATACTGGGGATAAGACAGTTACTTCAACCGGCTATAATACCACAAGTTCTAATATGGAAGATCTACAAAGACGAAGCCAAGGAAATATTACCAATGACGGAAAACGAGTGAGACAAGAATTTCAAAATTATTTTGCAAACGAAGGCAAAGTCCCGTGGCAAGATAAGTATATTTGTAACTAAACCTACTTATCAGATGTATCATTTAACTAAATAAATAAAGTAGTGTATTTACTTACCTCAGAGTTATTTTCTTCTTCGATTTCGCCGTCGATATCGTCTATATTTGAGAGTGATTTACGGGGGGTATCTTCATCACCAAGGAAATCAAAAAGCTTGTAGTACCACAACGTAGGCGTATAAATGTCATCTGTAGACGCACCAGACTTTAAAGACTCTTTATACTTTTTCTTCTCTTTTCGGACATTACTACGCAGACTATTAATTTTTTTTAATACGTCATCTTTTGTAGAGTTTGGTTCTACCTCTTTAAGTTTGGCAGTCGGTTTCTCATAAGCAGCTGTTCTTTTGTTCCTGTCGTGATAGTCTTTGCTCTTGACAAGCCAAAGACATGGCTCGGATTTATATATCTCAATAAATTCTTCCATAATTGCAGTACGTTTGCGAGACGCCATTTAAAACGAACAAATACACGTGTTACAACCCGACGTATCGCTTGAAAATGGATTGAATAACTGAGACCTGAACGCGCGAGCCTACATACATGGAGAGGTTTACCTGTAGGTGGGATTTACCTGCAGGTAAAAAATATAAATTTTCAAATGTTGTCAGGTCGCCTGTACAGGTAACGATACCTGCCGGTTTTAGCACATACACCTTCCGGTTTGCCTGTACAGGCGGCCTGAACAGGTAGACCGGAACGTGAGTGGCCGCCTTTAGGCCGCAATTATACTTCCAGGTGTCAGGTGGTAGGTGGCAGGTGACAAGTTGCAGGTGTTAAGTGATAACGTGAATATACTATTGAGTGTCAATGCTTGGTTGCAAACCGAAAATAAATGCATTTTGGATTTAGTATTTTCCGGGATGTCGTTTAAAACGCGTCGTGCGCTTCTCGTGCTCGAAGACGAAGAAGAAGATATTCCTAGAAAAAGAAGTAGAGAGTATAGTGCACTTCACTGATTAAGATTTCGCGATCTTCTTTAGATATAGCGTATTTTGCCATTATAAATAATTATTAAAACTCAATTATAAATAAGTTTTCGAATAAATGATGTATACACTTGAAACAATCAAAATATACTGCGCGAAAGTACCTCGAGCGCTGGGTGGCAATCTGCGAATCTGTCACATTTGTCATCACAAAACAGTCTAACCTATAGAAGTGAAAGTCCAATAGGATTACCTAGAATGAAAAAATGAGGTGTCAAACCCATCCACCTGAAGCGCTAGTTGCAATTGAGTTGTCGCAATAGGCAAGGCAGCTGAGGCCGAAAAACAGACTAAGGGAAGAAGAATTTCAGCGATCGCAGTGAATGGGTTCAGAACTATTTCATAACGCTTTTTTTAATGGAAGTTTGTGCCAGATTTCACTATCCATTTCCTAAACTCAGGTGATACCTAAAACGAATTTAGGTATTCCTAAATGCAATTTACATTTTACCACGCGCAAAGTAATGCCTAAGAGTGATAATATTACGTATTTCCTATCACTTTTTGATCAATCCTGAAAGGATTGTAGGAACAGCTTTGCGAGTGAGGCCCCTTTTTGTCCCAATATCAATATTGTGGTCCAAAATATCTGTTGCAAACTTTGTAGGATTTATAAATCTGTTCAGCGCTTAATTCCTTTAGTTTTGGATGGCGAAAAAGGCAACCCATTCATTCAACAACAAAGGGTCATGTTTGGGAAACCTATGTCGTTTTGATGTAATGTCTGTTCACCCAGGAACGCAACACTTCACACCAACCATTATAAATATTATGAACACACTTGATAAGACTTACAGTACCTAAATAAAATACAAATAGCAGCAGCAAATGGCAAAAGGAAACAATCTATAAAAGACAATGGTGACAACTATATGACAGCTTTGATGAATTTTAAAATATTTTCTTCTATTCGTGCTAAAGGCCTTAGCTGCCAGGCCTGTTTTGACAACTCAATTGCAACTAGCGCTTTAGGTGGATGGGTTTGAAACCTAATTTTTGTATTCAAGGTCATCCTATAAACTTTCACTTCTATTTGCAGATACGGGTGACAGTAGGCGACATCGCCGCGTTATCTCCCACCACCTCGACCAAGTATAAACGACAACAGTGAAAATAAAGCAACTCAAACATAGGTGACGTCGCCTGTCGCCTGCCACCTGGAAGTATAATTGCGGCCTTACTTGCATTTAATTTGGCATATTATACGGGACGTCGCCCGTCGAGCGCTGTTATTTTAGAACGGTGTTTATTGGTTGTTCGTGTTTTATATTTATGTGTTGTATAGATTTTTTAAATTTATTAATTAATTGTTGAAATGAGCAAACAGTCATATTAATATTTTTCTCTTTAATAGCGAAGCTTAAACACTAAATATTTTGTAATATTTGCTAATACAAAATTACGGATTTATTATTATAATAAGGATATTATATAAACAAGTACATCAAGCGAGAAAACACAAAATTTCAATTCTATAGCTAACCAAAGTGGAATTGGTCAGTTCCTTTTGAACGAATTTACTAAATTTTCTTATCACCATCCATCCATGTAATCAATTTCCTTTCAAATATTATGCAAGTCTCTATACCAGAGTCCGTATATATTTTACTCTCAAATGTATTTTGAAAGATTTGAAAGACAATAGATTAAATTTAACACATAAACCAAACTCCAAACTTAGTATTTTACAACATTTATAAAAATTTTTAATAATGGTATCCTGCAGCTGCTTCTCTTTTTACTGTTTTAACCTTGTCAATCCAAAAAATACGCGTTATTTAAAGATCAAAATTTAAGATTTAGTGGCCCTATTATTCTGGTGGCTAATGAGTATATTTAATTTAATTTGTGATGAATATCTGCTAGATTATCAATAAGTATCACAAAATTACTAAGATGCTGGATAAAAACTGTGAATTGATTCATTTTAAAAATTCAAGTTTATTTTTTACTTACCTTTTCAAATTCATATCCCGAACATTTTTCGAAATAGGTAATTAACATTTAAAAATAAACCTTTGTGATAAAGAATCCTATTAATTTTTATTTTTTTTTATTTTTGCTTAACGTGCCTCGACAGCGCTGGTCATTGGCACAGAAAAAATAAATACAAATATTTACATAATTTTTACAAATATTTAAATTAGATTTTACAGTATAGGTTGGTAGCTTTCAGGAACTGTAATTTAAATATATAGGGTTGTCCAAAAAAAACCGGAATTTCCTTTTTTATTGATATTTTTTTATTTATAGGTCGATTTTATTGATGTCGGTTTTGTTTAAAAGATAATTGATCAAGACACACTACTAATCTAATATTTCGCGTTTTGTTTAAAAAACAAAATGGCGGACACATCCAAACTTTAAAACTGACTGGAAATTTTTTGTTTCGCACTGTATATGTTTGCGAATTATTTTACGAAAGTTCAGACATTTGTGAATGTAACGAGAGGTCAAACATAGAAATCGGTCAAAAATTGTCTGATGTATGGCTCGAAAAAAACAAAATAACATACTTGTTATAGGATTCTTTATGTATAGCTAAAAATAAAATAAGCTTTTCGAACTTCTATGGTATCTACCGGTCTCGTTATTGACAAAAAAAGCGAGTCGTAAACATAATTTATGAGAGCGGCGTCCGTTTGGGACAGCAGCTTGAATCAAACCGCCCTGGAGTGAAACATCTTATATTTTTATTCTGTAATCTTTGATTGTATGGATGACAATGACAAGCTGATTATACAATAGGATACTCTATTAATTAGGAAATCCTGATAAACAAAAAATTTATTGTTTAATTCGAGGTTTAATACAAAGATAGCATAAAATGAAAAATATTATGCTAATTATGAGATTAAACATCAGTGAATGAAGGCTTGTGGAGTTTGGCAGAAGGTGGGCCAACGAGGTAAAAGAAAAAGGAGGGAAGTTAAGCGTGGTAGTGATTCAACCAACTTTCGAGGGAAGTCACATTAAGGTGAGATTATACAGCAAATAAAATAAAATAAAATAAGGAACTAATTAAAATAAGTTAAGAAATAAGGACAAAAAAACATTGATTATAGAGATGAATAAAATAAAATAAGAAGTAAGAGTAAGCCAATCAAATTGCAGCTTTTTTGACAATGACTTTGTTTGTGTTTTGTACCCTCCATGGTTTTGTGCAAGCTTAGTGAATTCCACTTTTTGTTTTGGCTACATGTTTTGCCGAATCTACACTTGTCTTGTCACTACAGTACATAACCTCAATAATTATATCTATTCCTTTGAATTCTGTTTGAAATTTTAAAAATTAAAATCAATACCAAAATGGATGATGGCATGCTGATAGAGCAGGTAATCATATTTTTAGGTTACATGAAGAATAATTGGAACCTCAGAACATTTAGAACAGAAATATCTGGGTCATGCGCATTATCGGTTTCCAAACAAATTAAAATAAAATAAAACAAAAAGATAAAAGTTGGCCATCTTTTGCACTAATTCTTATTTACTATTTTATCTTATTTCTTGTATAAACGCTTTCATAGAGATGCTTATGTTCATCTTCATTATTTTAATTTATTTTATTCCTCATTTTATTTTATTTGCTGTATAATCTCACCTTTAGTGACATTAATAGTCATCTTTTCTGTGTCAACAAGATAACCTTAATACACAGAATACACCATCCAAACAAGAAACGAAAGCCGGCGTAAATCCTTTGATGTTTTGGGGGCAAAATTTCATGACCTTCAAACTGACATTGACAGATAATGGATCAAGTTACACTGAGAAAATTGTTCGAAAAATGTAAATTAAATGCTAACTACACCCAAAAAAGTGAAACCAAAGAATCTCAAATAATAATTGCTTATTTTTATGACTTGTTTCGACAAAGTTTTAAGAAATATTGAGAAAAATATATAAATATGAGTTTTAGCTCCTGTTTTTGGAGTACCATCCATTGTTAAAAGTAATGAGCTATTGTTTAACAAAATGATTCTTATTTTCTATATTGTTATCGAAATTATGTGTATGTAGGTACCTATTTATGTAGCACTATAATGTAGGATAGGGTGAGTCTAAAAAACAATACAATAATAATAGATTATATATTTATAATATCAGTTCACGATAGAAACAATTTCAGTGAATGATGATATAAAATTTCAATAAGTACGGTGCTTGTTTTTAAAATTTTTATTATTTATAGAGTCAAAAGTTACACTTCACCACATTCTCAATTAAATTTTACACCCAGAGAAAATGTACTGATATCTGTGACAACGAAGTTATAAAAAAGAAGCGACAGTAAACTTTTCTCCACAGATATCGAAGTTTTGTTGGGTTTTTCAATTATTACCATCCATCACTTGAATGGCAGCCACGAATTGCACAAGTTTTTGGCGCCATAACTAATAAATGTAATTTTGTAAACAAATTTCATCGTTCAAAACAGAAAAAAATAGGTAAATAATCAAAAAGCTTACAACAAAGGAAATTCGTGGGTAAACAATAAAATCGCATGTCATTGACAGATAACGGGCTTAAAATGGCGACTGTCAGACATGCGCACTCAGAAAATGAATTGTAAAATAGCACAAGCTTCGTTTCTTCTTGGGATGGAGTATTTTGTGCTTAATATACTGAAATGTGTCAAATTGCAAAGCCACGTTGAGAAAATAGTGATTTTCAGTATTTCGAAAGGTTATTTATGAGTATTGGTATAAATTCAAGTTGATATTGAGTTGAACAATAGTGTTATAAAATGTTTAAATGTACCAAAATCTGGTTTCAATTCTCTAGCAACAAAAAGTAAAAAGATGCATGTGAGTGTTTTTTGGTTCCCCTAATTGGATAATTTAATATACGCCTCTGGTTTGTTTACGGAAGTCGGCTATATTCAGAAGCCACTTTGGTCGATTATTCTTTATACTGTTATGTTATCTTCTCTTTCTTTTTTACCTCGTTGAGGTGGGCATACTAAATCGTAGACCAGAAATAACAAATGTTCTCATTACCTATGTTTATACCTACAATTTGAAATGATGACACTAATCTTGCTACACATTAACCATTAATATTTATTGAACAAAGAAGTAGCAAATGACCTATTCCCTGTTTTGTGATTAACAACTAAGTTCTTCAAATTTGGAATTTATGAATAATTAATTTATCATACAAATTAAGGTTATCAATTTTATAAAACCTTTTCTAATTACTCAACAATAACTGAATTACTGAACAATAACACTTGAACTTGCTATTTTTCTAGTTCCACACAAATATTTGATACACTTATTCACTTTGTTAAATTTTAAACATTAGCTGAGCTGCTGAGCAGTGAAATACATTCGTTTTTTTTTTAACCACTCAATGCCACCACTATAATAGTTATTTACGTAATTAGTGGGATATGGACATTATTAACGCACGCATGTGAAGTGAGTGAGTGTAATCACATAAGTGCGTTAATAATTCCTCACACGTGTTACGTATAAAATTTTATCTACAACTGTTTATTAGTATTATTAACAGTACCTATATCATAAAATTGAAAAAAAAATTCAATCCAACGTATTTTTAATAATATCGACTGCAAACATAAGGTACTGTGTATCATATTCTGTGACCATGGCAACAAAGACAAACAAAGCTGTGGAAATAAAATAAATTAGTTGTGTCATCAAATTGTCAAAGTTGAATGAACAGAAAAATGACTTCAATCGAAAACAATCTTCTTTCGGAAAAAAGTGATAAATACTGAGCACAGCCAATGTGAATGACAATTGAATACAAAGACCTGTTGATTTATTTTGATTTACTGTTTAGCAAAGTGTTGAAGGGGAGGTCTTTTTTCCCAATAGTTGGCCATATGTTTCTAAAACACCCATATAATATATTAGAATGCTATATTCTTGTAACGCTCTTGGTGAGATCTTTTCAATTCTTGAACAAAATATAGTACGTTTCATTTAAAAAAATGTAAGTTTGTGCTGCTACGTGGTTTTGGAACACCCTGTAGAGTCGAGAGTATTTTCAAAATGTGCTTTCAGAAGCTGTATTAGCTCACACAAAACTTCAAAGTTTTATCTCTTACCACAACAATGTAATCCCCCGATATCAGAAGATTGCCCCACCCTGTATAATATATTGTTTACCAATACCATAAAAATAAAAAATCATAGCTAGATGATGGTTATTAAAAGTACAATAAATTAACCTCAGAATTAGCACACCAATGACAAATAATAATGCAGTAGCCTAAAGCATATAACTATTATTTATTATAAATACATTCATTAAGTATATTTTTAAAACGAAATACAGTTGGACGTTCTTTTATATTATTTGGTAGTTGATTGCACTCTTGAAATTGGAGTCAAGCAATTTGTTTTTAATACATTTCTCATTGCCTTGAATGTTCTGAAGTTTTTGAAATCTGTTAAACTTGTTAATATATAGGTACAATAATCAATGTGGGGCTAAATAATGCTGTTGTATACTGTTATTTTCATTTCTGTCAACACATTTTATAGATATACTTAAAGTTACCGTTTGGACCCTTACTTTGTGGAATCTACCCATTTTTGTTTTTTAAATAAAACTAAATGTTTCCAATTTTTTCATTAAATAGAAAAATCAACTAGAAACAGTTAGTTTTATTCAGAAAAGTAATTTGAGGCATATGGCTGGAGAAATATGTTTTTTTAAATCTTTTTTTAATGATATAATGTTCCATCAGGAACACTGTTAAAATTCTTAGTGCATTTTTACTATGATTTGTGTGTTGATTAATTTTGATCAATGGGTAAACAATTATCCAACAGTGAACCCAAATATTTCCTATTTGAAACAATTTGAATTTGCTCATTATCCACATGAAAAAGAACATCATCGTCGATATTAACAGTAGTTATGTGTATCATATGGCATGAGTTTTTAAGATATTTAGTTTCAAGCTTATTCAAATTTAAATACTTATATTTATCTTATAGGTACTTAGAACTAATTTTATCAATAGCTTTCTTCAAGCTAATATAACTTCAAATTAATAATGTGTCATCAACAAACTATAAAATAAAATCACTTGCAAAATGAAATTGATACATTTTGTCTGCACATTGGAGGAATATAATTATTCATCAATTTAAATAGATTTTGAAAAATACTTAGTAGGTATCTCTTGGTTGTTTTTGCCATTATTTAGAAATCGCAAACGAGCTAAGGTTCCATTACATTATGATTTAAATTTACATTTTTCACATACCTTTTCTCGATTGTTTGATATCATTTAATTCAGCCAAGTTGCACTTTATGTCGGGATCCTCAACTGTTTCACTTTTAACATTATTTATAATAATTGTTTGTTGTAACTCAGATTCTATATTGTCATCATCATTCTCCTGTTTTATTGAATCGAATTCGTTTTTTACTGTTTCATTCGTAATAACATACTCTTCGTTTTCAAGCTTATACTCCTCAATGAAAATATCGACTGGTTCTTGTTTCACTTCCATAATTAGGTAAAAATCACCTAAAAATTACAAATATTCAGTATTATTTTCTTAACAATAACAATAATTCTACTTTTTACAGAGTAGGTTACATAGGTATGTATAGGTTATCTGTGCTAGTTTGCTTTCTACTTCTTCTACCAAATTACCATAGAGAAATAATATATAACGAGTTGTCGTTCCTGTACTACGTTGATCGCAGCGCACCAGGAAGGGATGCCGGTACTAAATTTTAAGTGTACATAAGCTGAGTTCGTTATTTGCATCGCAGAGATGGATTTTTGGTCACGTGATCACAGATTAATCTGAGCAAATTGTTATTAACGAACGGCCCGATCAATCATACATATAAACGAACTTCTAACCTCCTTTTTGCCTGTTTCTTTCATTTTAGAGACTACGATTTTTTGTTTCACTTTTTCGTTTTAGATTTTATTTTCCATTATTTACGACCATGTCTAGCCACGAGGCAATTTTGGTAGCTATTCATGGTCCACAAACAGTACGAGATTTATCTAATGACAGGAGTGACTACAACATAACCTCATAACATGACAGATAAACAGATTAATCTCTCTCGTCGGTCAAAATATTCCGAGCAAACAGATTTACATCGGACTGATCTGAGCGGAATTACCGAACAGTTCAGATTTACCTCCCCTACCTCTAGATGTAATAAACGAACGATTCAGACTAAAACGATTAATCGGACGCAAATAACGAACGCAGCTATAGTAGGTATTAGGGTCAATTCTATAAGAAGTGGTTAAAAATTAACGGTACGCCCAGTCACGTAGCTATAACTTTTACATGGGGAGGGTTTTGGTTTTTTCATCTGATAGGTTTAGAAGGGGAAAGCTTTATTGAAGGCGCCGCCTGAGGCAAAAGAAATCGAGTGCCACGACCTAAAGCAATTTTTCAAGTTCAAGAAATAATGTTAAGTTTTTGTTTAATTATTTGTTTGACTTGGCTACATCTAAAAGTATTTTTAAACATCGTTTTTCGGTTTGCCCCCTCCTGCTGAAATGTTTATAATCATGTACCTGTATATATTTTTTAAAAGAGCCGTCCCTTCGTCGGCACCACCTCAGCCTCTTGGGCTTATTGTGGATTCTCCCAACATTCTGACCACAGCCTATTCAGCCAATCCATTCCCTGTATTAGCTCATACAGGTTCTTTGCTGGTTGGTTGTAGAAGTCTTCTGGAGTCATTTGAGGTCTTCCATTTAGTTTTTGCCTCCTGTGGTCCAGTGTCTCACAGTTGCATAATATGTGCAGAGCTGTTTCAGTGTCCTTTTTGCATCTCCTGCATGTGAGGTCTCCGTTATACAGCCCTATTTTGTTCAGGTGCTCCTTTGTGGGAAAGTCTCCCGTAAGAAGCCCCGTTATGGTGCGTAGTTTGTTCCTGCTCATTGAGAGCAGTTCTTTTGCTAATTTTTTTGATGGTTATTTTATAAATTTCTTCCCATGTGTTTGCCTGGGCGTATTCTTCCAGATTTTTATGGATTGTTCTTTTACCCACCCTTTTAACCATGACCAAGTGGAGCATATATGGGGATGCCCACAGATGGTTCGGGTCCGATCATCAGTGTTGACGATCCAGCTCTTGCAAGTTCGTCAGCTTTTTCATTGCCAGCGATTCCTTTGTGACCTGGGACCCACTCCAGTGCTACACTGTTCCGAGTCGCCAGTTCTAAGTTCTTCGCCGCATTCCCATACCAGCCAAGATGTTACCTGTATATTAATTTGGGAGTCCCTAATTTTAAAGTGATAGATGATTGAAAATTGAAGCTTTTATTAAAACTAAAAATCAATCTCACAAAAGTAAATTTAACCTCTTCAGCTTAATTAGTCACAATTGTTGAGGAATCTATTTCTATTGCCACATCCCGATGAATACTCATATTGCGGCAGTATGCTAATAAAAAATTATTGTACCTTTATTGTATTTTCTATGAGGAGGGTTTGAACCCCCAAACCCCCCCTTATATACATCCCTGGGTACGCCGTTAAATTTAACGAAGTTTACGCTATTATAAATGTTTTAATCTATACACAGTCAAGATTATGATTCAAATTTTAACATGTATAGTATCTAATAAAGAGTTTTCCGTTAATACTTTAAAACTTGATATGCATACAGACCAAGACTAGCAAAAATGGGTTAAAAGATTGACTTTTAACTGTGCGTTAAAATTTAACATTTGCTTACTGAATTGCACCTATTATAAGTAAATAATTTGTCTTAAAATTGTTTATTATATAATTATTTTATTACAAAAAATGAAATAATTATGATTAATAAACAATTTCAAGACAGTTAAGAAACATAATTTAGATAAATAAGAAAACAAGACACATTTAATATTTTTATTAAACATATCATTTATATTATTAGCTTTAAAATTACAATTGATTAACAATTCTAAGACACATTTGCATTTTTTATCAACCTCTGCACAACAAAATATGTACTAAAATATTTGTTTACAAACATAGAACTGTTATTCCATAATACATTAGTCCTAAACTTTCGTATGGTACATTCAATATCCTCATATTTTTGACGGATAAACTTTATTAGCCTTCCGTTCGTTTTTTCTTTTGGTAGGAGTGTTACATCACTTGTAGGAAAGTTCAAATTCAACTTTTTTCATGAGCATCAGAACACATATGTTTATTCAAAGTGCCTTGATGTTTGAAAGTTTTTAAGCAAATTTCACATTTGAATGTTCTTTCGTCCGAGTGAGAAAGCATGTGTTGTTCCAAACTATTTTTTTGAACGAACAATTTTGGACAAATTTCACAGAGGAATGATTTTTCACCAGAGTGATAAACCATGTGCCGTTTCCAATTATCTTTTTTAATAAACGATTTCAAACAAATTTCACATTGGAATGGTCTTTCGCCTGTATGACAGCGTACATGCAAGACTAACTTGTTTCTCTCCATAAAACCCTTCGAGCAGATATCACATTTGTATCGTCTTTCATCTGTGTGATAACGTACATGCAACTTTAAGAGTTTATTTGTTGCAAATGATCTCGAACAAAATTCACATTTGAATGATTTTTTGCCTGTGTGACATTGGATATGTATATTCAGTGAGCTTTTTACACTGAAAGTTTTCGAGCAAATATCACATTTAAACGGTTTTTCGTTACTGTGACTACGCATATGTACATTCAGTGTGGCTTTTTCAGCAAAAGCGCTCCAGCAAATATCACATTTGAATGGCTTTTCGCCTGTGTGATAGCGCATGTGTGTAGCTAATTTGTGCTTTTCGACGAAAGTCTTCAGGCATATTTCACATTTGAAAGGTCTTTCATCTGTGTGGTAGCGCATGTGTAGAATTAATCTGTGCTTTTCGACAAAAGTCTTCGGGCAGATATCACAGTTGAATGGTCTTTCGCCTGTGTGGTAAGGTTTATGCACCTTTAAGCGATACTTTGTTGCAAATGTTTTCAAACAAACATCACATTTGAATGAATTTTTGTCTGAGTGATCTCCAGGTGAGAGCAACGACTTCATATCGTTCCATTTTACAGGAGTTCCTGTAAATAATACATTATTATACAGCGTGTTCACGGATAAATAAATACTTTATTTAGCCCAAAACTAGTTTACGATTTTCATTTCAGTACAAAGTTTTTATAAGTGTATAAATTAGTATAAAAATTATGTTTTTAAAATATACATTTTACTTAATCTATTTTTAAAGATTCGTACATTGGGAGCAGTTTTTACAGTAGGTTTGATAGCAATGAATTATACCTCAACGAAAGGAAAAAGTGAAACTTGCGTGTTCAGCTTAAATCACACAAACAATGCAATAATAGTATATTACGTAACGTGTGTGGTAAGGAGCATTTTACGCA
>CAJUYI010001369.1:0-29244 GCA_910591695.1 Galerucella pusilla
GTGACCAACTACTAGGGCCATATGTTCTGCCTTCAAATTTAAATGGGCATTCTTATTTATTTTCCTGTAAAATACTTTTAGTGATATTTTGGATAATCTATCACTGAGGGTAAGAAAGAAAATATTATTTATGCAGGATGGAGCTCCACCTTATTTCCTTTTAGTTGTTAGAAATTATCTAGGTGACATATTTTCTCAACACTTGATTGGTAGAGGAAGTGATTTTAAATTGGCACTAATAAGTCTTGAGTATAACCCGCTTAATTTTTATGTTTAGCTATGAACTACTGAAAATAATAGTTATTTGTTTTACTAGGCATAAAAGCACAAGATTTAATGCCGCGGCTGGTGAAACCAAGGCATCAAATCTGCTTTCCTGTCGTGTGAAACATATAATTTTTTCTTAAAATTTGTGCCAATTCCACGCAAAATCGATTTTTTCATATTTAAATTGTTGCAGTCGCTTGGGCTTGTAGATGTGATGAGCTTTTGCAAATGAGAACAGATGATATAAATGATATGGGCGACAAATTGCTAATCATGCTACCAAATACTAAGACCAAAAGATCAAGATCTTTTGTAGTAACGGAATATTTAAGCGTTTACAGAAAATATGCAGCCTCCAGACCCTCGAATTTAAATAATCGGCGTGTCTTCTATAAGTATGCGAACGGTAAAGCACATCATCAATTCATTGGCATTCACAAATTCGGTAAAAGGCCAGAAGAAATTGCTACTTTTCTGAGAATATCCCATGCGAAAGAGTATACTGGGCACTGCTTTCGCAGAACTTCGGCCACGTTGCTGGTGCATTTTGGTGGGGACATAACAATGTTGAAGCAACATGGAGGATGGAAGATGGAAGTCTTTCGCTGTCGCGGAGGGCTATATTGGGGACTCGCTAGCCAATAAGTCGAACATCGGCAATAAAATATTTTCTGGCGTTTCCCTAGTATCAAGTGTGGATACTAAAGTTGTTAATTTTACTGGAAAGGAGGGAAGTGGACAGAGTTCAATTGTATTAAATAATTGTTCACAATTCACCATAAATATATCTAATAAATAAAAATTTCGTGTTGTAGTTTGTAGTTTTAATACAATAAAACCAGTTTATTATCATCAGCATCATTTTGAGTTTTCTTAATGTCATTGTCAATTTTAATAACCAGTTTGATTTAAATTATTACTTGGAAGGTTGCCTAGCAACGAACTTTTTCTGCCTAGGCATTAAAAGTACAACTTCTAAGCCTGCCAAGTGTCATTAAAAGGCCGCTTTTAATGTCATTTGGTGAAAAAAATTTTTTTTGAGAAACGTCAAAAAATAATCAGTAATAATATAACAAGAGAGTGAGAATAAATTGAAAATAATTTGACAGATTTTGAAAACTTGTTGCCAGGCAATAGCCACGAGAGCTCGCATGGCTCGAGTGGCTATTTCCAAATGGCAACAAGTTTAAACAAAATCTGTCAAATTATTTCCTTATTTATGGAACTCGCGAGTTATATTTGACTAGATTATTTTTTGATTCGCAAATTTTTACAATAAAAAAGATCAATAAAACTATTGAGAAATTTAATTTAATTAATTATTACAATATACGAAAATATCGTTGACACATGGTGAATATATTAAAACAATTAACAATTTAAATCAGAACAATGGAAAACGCAATTATTGACAATATTTCGAGACTTATTATTTATTGAGGATTTGGAATTGCTGGTTATATTAAGTGTTTCCTCCTGCGTATTTTCTCTAAGATAATTTATTATATTTGAATGAATAATTTTCACCCATTTTATTTATCGCGTTGACACAATTAAGAAATTATTTTGACAACTATTTGACACTTGCTAGGCAAATAAAAGCCACAGTAATTATTCCCGAGAATAATCACAATAATGACATAATTGATTGAAGCTTACCCTTGTGACAAATAAAGAAGCATTTCATTGGTTTTAAGAAACGTCAAAAAATAATCACCAGGAAACTTGAATCTAAATTCACGCTACTTTTAGTAGCGGTTACCATTGGTGTATCCCAATCCTGCTTACCCCCACTAGTGAATTGGGAACAGCACTCGAAGAAAAAACCTAATAAGTAAAGATTGTCGAATTCAAGTCATTTTATTATATACTTGGCAACTCGACTTGATAACTCGACGTCTGAAGCCCCATTGCGACAAATCTAAATTTAAAATGAAATTAATGAATTCCCAGCAAGGTAAAAATTCTTTTCTTGGTATGAATTCGACTACGAAATCTATCATACGAACTGATTTTTTATACAAACGCTACATAAAAATGTTAAGTTACTTTTGTGTCGTCAGTCAACTTCTCAAGCCATTTCTACTTCGTGTGAGTTTAGGAATCACTTCCATGACTGCCGTTGAGCAAGTTCTCATTGCTCTTGTAATGCATATACAGGCTAGTCTTTGAATTTTGGGGAGGTTTTTGCCTCGTCGTCAATATGTTAGTTCTAATACTCAACGCATTAGAACTAGCATATTGATACTCCACGCAACCATCCTAATAGCCTTCACTAAGAAAAGAAAACTCAACCTCAAAACCATAAAACTTGATGGTAACGAGATTGAATGGAGACAAGAAGTCAAGTATCTAGGTTTAACTCTAGACAGTAAACTCCTGTGGGACAAACACGAAAAGGAGATTACATACAAGGCAAAAATGTATTTAATGGTGTGCAGGAATCTGGCAGGAAGAAACTGGGGTTGTAACCCAAAAATCCTAAGCTGGATGTACACTGCCATAGTGAGACCAATCATCACTTATGGAGCCATTGCATGGAGTAGTAGAACTAGCCTATTGACGACGAGAGAAAACCTCTCCAAAATTCAAAGACTAGCCTGTATATGCATTACAGGAGCAATGAGAACATGCCCAACGGCAGCCATGGAAGTGATTCTCAACCTCACCCCTCTACATATGGTGGTGGAAAGTGTTGCAGAAAGAACAAGATACAGACTAAGTAGAGAGGGAATCATTAAAAAAACCACCTCCTCACTTCTTAGAAATCAGACAACCTGGGACATGCCACAAGACGGTATGATGAAAAAGTATAACTTTTCAAAGAAATTCGTTACGGAAATGAGCAACAAGAAGGAATGGGATCCAAATACCATTACCAGACTTGGAAAGAATGCCATTCAATGGTACACAGACGGCTCAAAAGCAATAGAAGGAACTGGGATAGGAGTGTTCGGGCCAGGAACCAAACACTCTGAAAGCTTGGGAAAAACCCCAAGTATCTTTCAAGCGGAAATCCACGCCATAAGAAAGTGCGCCCAGTTCAATATTGATAAAGGATACAGAAGACAAAGGATTTTCATAATGTCGGATAGTCAAGCAGCCATTAAGGCACTGAGCTCTTGTGTAATCAGTTCCAAAATGGTGTGGGAATGCCTAGACAAACTCAATGAACTAGGCGAGAACAACATAGTCACCTAACTATGGATTCCAGGACACACTGGAATGGAAGGAAATGAAAAAGCAGATGAACTAGCAAAGAGGGGGACCGAAATACCTTTCTGGAGGCCTGAACCTTTTTGCAGAATCAGTCCCAATATAATATTGCAAGAAATAAGTAAAGCCGAGAAAAAGAGAAGATCTGACCATTGGAAAGATCTAGTAGGGCTTATATAATCAAAGACTCTTCTGGGTGACTACAACCTGCTGAGATCAAAATAATGCATAAGTCAAAGTAAACCTGCGCTAAGAGTTTTAACAGGGATCCTAACGGGACATTGTCGCCTGAATGGGCTCCTGAAAAAGCTCTAAATAGTGGAGGAAGAAGAATGCTGATTTTGTAGAATGGAAGAAGAAACCTCAATCCACATACTTTCCAACTACACAGCACTTCAGAATCCTAGAGCACAGCACCTAGGAGATGACTGGATAGAAGATAAACATTTGCCTAACTGAAGCCTAAAATTCCTCCGGGAAATAGGACTAAAGTAACTACTAGTTTCTGAGACTCTCCTCAGAAACTGAGTAGAAGTAAGGGGACATAACAGATCTTTTAGGTATCAGTGAATGTCACCCCAAAATACACACATACACAATAATACCCCACGCAATGGCCCCATGAGCGATAATTGGTCTTACTATGGCAGTGTTCATCCAGCTCAAGATTTTTGGATTACAGCCCAGTCGTGTTCATTCTACAGGAGCTTATTGTCTAGAGTCAAATCTAGGCTATTGACTTCTTGTCTCTATTCAACCTCGCTCCCACAAAGTTTAGTGGTTTCTAGGTTCAGTTCCTTTTCTCAGTAAAGGCTATTGCTTTGGTGGAGTCCCACTTACCTACATCACCTATTTGTATAGGTCAGACTCTTTTGTACGATCACAAAGCTCAAAGGGTGTTTTCGAATTTTCCCCTGGCTAATATGACAATATCATCGTCATATCCTTGGCAGGATATTCCGAGGTCAGTCAAACCACACAGAAGTTCGTTAACTGTCAGACTCCACATTAATGGAGATGCTACTCCTCCTTGTGGACATACTCTGGTTATACAGATGGAGACGATATCTTTGCTCGTCTTCGTCTTTGCTACTCTGGTGGTGAGCAGTTTCGACATCCACTTGGATATTATACTGTCTACAAACACCTCCCCAAATAATGCTCTTTTGACAGCCTCATGAGAAGTATTATCAAAAGCCACAAAAAAATCTACCCCTATCTGTATCTGTATTTGGGCGTTTTTAGACATTTGCAGAGAAGGAAAGTAGTTTCAATTAAATTGCGGCAAAAATCTAGATGATGAAAATAATTCGGTATCGTGAGCTCCAGACTAGTCACCACACTGATGGAAATGCACCTCGTTGATTCATTTCGTTCACTCTACATGTTTTCCCGACTAGAAGAAATTTCTGTTTTATTTTTTAATGCTGGAGACGGTGGAAAGAAAAGAAATTTGAAATTGACAATTACAGTTCAAGATAGATACGAAACTTTAACTAGAATGCTCATTACAACAAGTATTAAACTTTTTTCCAATGCCAAATTCTGCTCTTTTTTCCTATTATCGTTTTAACTTTCTTTCAGCCATATTTCTGGACATATTTCGCTCAAAAGTATTCTCATTTTTCTTTCCTTTAAAAAGTTTTGTTCATTCCGTCCGGTAACACAATTTGGCATTCACGCTAAAGTGGATGTAGACGCTCTTAGACTATACCAGACATTTACCAAGATTTATTATTATTTATGCTCTTTTTTACTACCATAGCGTATCAGCTAACGTATTCAGGAGATTGCTCATTTGATAGATTTGCCTGATTTATGATAAAAACTGTTTCAGCGTATCATAAAAATTCTATGGGAGCCAATATATTGAGAACTTTCTGGATAATACCGCGCTATTCACTACGAGCTTACACTATCTATATATTGGGGACTACTCACACGATTTCTATAAAAATTGGATAGACGGAGAACAAATTTATGGAAAATGTTTTGAATTACAGGTCAATTCCGGTTATTTTAAACTCATCACCCTGTATATTATCAACTTATCGGATTCTACATTGAATGTTAATGTCATCATATGTAGAATACCCTATATGTAAGATTTATACTTATCGAAATATTAGGTTTTTTTTATAAAAAATTAACAGGTGTAGAGATTGAAAATTATGTGTGAAAATTACCAACATCAAATGAAAAACATCTTGTAGGTTTGATTATTAGGATGTTCAAGGTGATGGGTTCGTTTCATGAATTTCAATGAATATGTCATAAGATATATTGGATCTCAACTAAGTATTTGCAACTAATAACGCCACTCTACGATTTCAAATAAAAATGAAAAAAATATTGAAATTTGAATTCCTGTGGTAGACTGTGGTAGGCTAGAGCCAATGACAAACAAGGAGATTTTGCGCTGTTGTCAGGAGGGAAAACTTTATAAGTAGACTAGTTATCTTTTTTCTTTTACATCTGTCAAACAGAAAAGCAAAGTAGGTACTGTCAAAACGTACCCTTTCAAATGATGTTCTCATAATCGGGTGCCTCTTATTAAAAAAGGTAACTCTCGCGTAGTCAATGATATTTGGAAATATATATTTCAAGCTGTAGTTTTCGACATGACGTCAAAGTCGAAAATAAAATGTGACGATTATATAAAATGATATATCGAAACAACTGTCAATTTTATTAGAAAACTAATATAGTGGAGTTATAAAGAAATAGTGTGTTCCATTAAAAACTAAAATGTAAAATCACTTTTAACATATAGGAGGCAATGCTGTAGTGAGCGTTGAAAAAAAAACATACCACAGTACGTTAAAAGTGCCTATACTTATAAAATGAAATAAAAAAAAGGTAAAACGTGTCGCGGGACACACGATAGGAACTTATAACAGCATCGTATATTTAAAATGGGATACCGTACCATTATACAAATTGGACATTCAAGAACTGTACGTTTACCACAAAAAAATTATTGAAAATTGAATTGTTAAATTTTTAATTTGAAGTTATATTACAGTTTATAGGAATTTTTATTTTCTAGACTTTTCCTTGGGCGGGTCGTAAAAAAAATATGCTGTTCGACTCGTGTGGATTGTCCATATCCACAGTAGTTGCACAAACTACTATTTCTATAAAAATATGTCCTTTTACATTTAAAAACAACCTGCCAAATGTCAAACCAATTTATCCATCCATTTTAAAGTTATCGAATTAAAACATTCAAGTTTTCAAAATTTCAACACTCTGTATTTCGAAAAGTGAATGTGCTAGACCCCTTAATCCTCATATCATTTTGTCCAATTTTACGAGAGGAATCTACATGCAAACGTTGTAATTACCCTTAACCTTCGAGATGCTTATACCATTTTTTGCAAGATCGTATTGAAATAAATTCGGAATGAAATAATTTAAATTTCTTCGAAATGAACGGAATGTCAAAAGTGACATTTATAGTTCTCGATCAGTTTAAAATATATTTTGCATTTCGGTGAAATTGTTTTTATGCTATTTATTAATTTTCGACGTCTGAACGGTAAGTAAATCACTTACCGACGTGTTAAACTTAGAAACCAGTAAATACAACCTACCGTCCTGACAACCGATGCTGTAAATAACTAAAAAGATCGATCGCGAAAAAAAAATTATGGGAATAATAGTAAAAATTTATCCGAACAAATTCAAGTAGATCACCAGCACTGCGAATACCAGCTTTGCATAGAATTTTAATATAGCATCGGTGGTCCAGTGGTAGAATGCTCGCCTTCCACGCGAGCGGCCCGGGTTCGATTCCCGGCCGAAGCATATGAATCGCTGCTTCGTAAACGAGAGGGAGACTCAGGAGAGAGCACACGCACGCAAACAATGCACATAACGAAGTAACGTAACATAACGTAACGTAACGTAACGGACAGATCTTTTGCGTCGCGACCCCTGGTCGCTCAAACCTAACCTGACGTAAAGAACTAAAGTTCCAAAAACTTTGAATCTCTAGTATCAACTATTTAATGAAAATTTAATGTACTCTATGTGGGTTGAGTTGTTTGAAAAACATGTGATATTAACACACACGCATAGAATTCCGAAGAATTCGAAACTCGATTTAGTTCCGGATTCTCTTTCTTTTTCGGAGATTTTGAGTGCCTCCTAAAACAATAACAAATGCCATAACCTACAAATGTTTTGTTAGTGTGGTTTATTGTTTTGTGTGCTTATTGATTTCCGGATTTTATTAAAGTATTTGTGGAAGTATTTTTTATTAGTTTTAAAGGTAAATCTTTTAAAAGGTAAATAAACAGAAGCACACTTTCTACTATAAAATAACACAAACAACTACTAAAAACTGAACGTGGATGATGTAAATTGACAAGTGTCAAATTCCTCTAGTCGATTTCACTTTGTCCTAATCAACTTGGATAGTCAAGTAGGATTTAACAACAGAACGTACTTTGAATCTGGCAACAAGGGCTTCTGACATTGGTTTAATTAAATACGTTTATTTAAATCTAAAAAAATTTTAAAAACTAAATTTCATAAATATTTATAACTTTTTGAGATAAATATCGTTATCATGGAAAAATATATGTTATTCTTAACGCTTCTGATATTAGTTCACTTGTAAATTCATACCCATGAAACTATAGCCCTTTGCGAACTGCCTTTTTTGTATACAGGGTTGTTAAAAAAGTGATGAAGAGTTCAAGTTCAAAAATGTTAAATAAGTACCTTAATTTTTTTTATGACATAATCATATTTTTATTCTTCTACTCAGTTCTAAGGCCGACAAAAAGGGCAGTTTATGGTCACTTCCCATATCCAATCTTAAGCGTTTTTGAGATTTTAAGATGTTAATTATTCCAGCCCTATTATTGCGTATGTTTAAAGCCTAGAAACCTTCTAACAATCTTCAATCTTAATAAACCATTAATACAAAAGAAAAAAATTAATGATCTGCATCTAGGGGGTGTTTAATTCATGCAAGAAGGATTCTTTCGGAATTGGTTGTTGTGTCGTGTCGTATTAACAAAGTGAAGTCTCACCAAAGGCTTCAATATCATCCAGCTCTGTTAATAAATGTATAAGGGTCCATTCAAGTTTGAAATTAAGATTATACGGGCTTGCGGAGTCTATACTTTGGTAATTGATACCATTTCCTTCACTAAATGGCCCGTTAAGAGTATTATCGAACGTATTTTGAGGGTCGGTTCCAAGATCGTCGACAGAGAACCGGTGATTATGGTTTATTTATTGACAGAATGTTGCATGATAATTCGTCATTATTAGAGATAAATCGACATCTTGAGAGTGAAATTGGAAGATTAATCAATGTTCTTGATACATTAATTAGATTGAAAAATACGCGTTTGAAAATGTAATGAATAATCAAATTCAGGTTAGGTTAGGTGAAGTCGTGATAATATCGACCATAAAGCGCTTTCTGTAACGGTTTTTAATTTGACTTTAGTTTGATGCGTATATTTTGTTGTCATCCATACCTAGAAGGTGGGAAACAGTGCAGCTAGTGACACCAAAGTGACATAAGGAGATCACTCTGGAAGAACCCCCTACGGGTATCGAGGTAGGTATTGACCTCTTTTGTAGATGAAGGTTCGTTCGCCAGTGTTTCATCGATGATTCAAGAAAAGTAACAAGAGTGATGTGTACTTTGTAAATTTGCAAAACTTTAACAAGACAGGAATATGGACCGCTATCAAATGCTTTCCTGTAATCTACGAAAGCAGTATAGATGTTGCGCTGTTCCATTTGCGCCTGTTTTAGTATCACTGAATGGATCATGAGTAGTTTTTTGCAGCCTTTGTGATCTCGTCCGTAAATACGGTTGGTGATGCAAGACGTAAATATTTCATATGTAGTTGGAAGGAAGCTCATGGATCTATACTGCCTAGGATCGTGAGTTTGATACGTTAAGGGAAGCAACCAAGTCGAACCCAGTATCAGAAATGGTGGTGTATCTTCTGGATGATGCAAAGAATGATGTTGCCAATGCTTTATGGAGGCTGTCCAACTTTTTATACCAGAAGATTGAACATGGTCAACTCCCGCTGGTGCTCTTCTCAGCTTATTATCTCGCTTGTTGTCAAGTTAACGAAAAGGCATTGGTTCAATGTTATTATTATCATTAGTATTATTTTTAGTAATTCTAGGAATTCCTAATTAATATTGAACTATAATTAATTTTCATGTGACATTTAGTTTCAGCGAATAGGTTTATAACCAAAAGCTGTGTCCAAATTTTTCAAGAAAAAATTATATTTGGTAATATTCAAGTTTTCAAAATACCTCCACGCGTGTATCAAATATGAATCAAATGCCAAAGGAATTCACCGAAAACATATTACAGAAGAGCACCGATGTTGTCAGATTCGCTAATAGCATTCTATGATAATAACCCCAATAATTATTAAATTTGAGGTAGTATTTCCCAGTGGAAACAGAAACCCATCAAAATCCAATCACGAAGTCTACACAATGGAGTCCATTGTACTTTGTACCTGTCATCACAACTGAAATGAAATTTGCTGTAATGAAAATCATGGAAATGAAAGGTCGTCTTCAATTCATTCTATCGGAATGAACGATTATCACAATAACAAGTTGAAAAGAGAAAAAATTGAAAATCCATTCAATATTAACAATTTATATACAGTCTTTTAATAGAACGGGATATTGAAGTCGTTGTATCCCTCCACTAAGTTGGTTAGAGTATTGATGATGATTCAACGCTATTCTTTTATTTAAGCTGCTTGATGCACTGCTTAGGAAAATTGAGTTTAGTAACCCCCTTCTTTCGATTGCAGGATCTTAGGTTCCATTTTTTTATATAGGAGACTAGCTGAGAGTCGGGTCCCTAGATTAGATATGATTCAATGATGTGGCTGATTGGCTCATTCTATTGCAACCTATCCATATATATATATTGTGGTACTCACGTTCTCCAGTCCAGCTTTGCTTATACAGCAAGTCAGCCTGGAAACTCAATCCCCCATAGTTATTAGCTGGGACCTTCCCATCACTTAGTTCAAAAAACCGCACATTCTGTGGGCAGTTGCACTGACAAACAATGTGCTCTACAGTTTTCTCCTTCAGAAAAAAGAATCCACACATCGAATCGTCTAGCAGCCCCGTTAGCTTAGCATACCTATCACTGCTCTTCGTTTTGGTGAGATTTCTCACCATTTTGTATATTTCTGGGCCACGTACTCTCCTTAATATCGATTTTACGATGCACAGAAAAGTTCCGGATCAATTAATAGCATCGATGGGCTGGGTCTAGTTATTTCAACCGCCGTTCTGTTGCCCCCATGTTCTGCTTCTCAAGCTTCGAGTGCGCTCAAGGCACCAACGCAATCTCATGCTACATTATGAATTTTAGTACTTTCAGCACAGTTTGGCAGGGTGTGAAGATGGCAACTGATCGGTAGGTTCCTGCCTTCTAATTTCTTTGAAGCGGTGAGTCACGCTCACTTTTGCTGGTGAAGTTGTGACATTTTTCAATAGGCTCACCGTTTTTCTGTAGCCCCACGATAGAGTACACGCATATATCATATTTTGCTTGGATATTAATTTATAATAGTAAATATGATATCAAAAATTACTAATAATAGGAAATAAACCAGTTTCCATTGGAAATTACTCACACATTTTTAAATTAAATTCAAATTTCAATGCACTCTTCGACCACAACCCGAGGATTTCCGAACGCTACCGATGATACGTGTGATGTCATATCTCTTGTGTTTACTTATGTCAATATGGCCGGTATTGCATTAGGTTATGTGTAGTTGTGTGTTTATGTTGTATTTTAATCAACTATTAAATGCTTCATCGACGTAAAAATATCATTTAAATGTTTGTTTGAGACCATTACGTGTTTGTGTGTGCTTTTTTTATTTATAAAAGTCAACGTAAAGTGGAAAGTGGACATAAATATTCGATATTTCCGAAGATATTTTAAAACTTTCAGAAGAATATATTTTATTCACTAGTTCAGTATTCAGTGACGATTCTTCCATATTTTGTGAGTAAAGATATGGCTAGTGAAGGTTTTGTGAAAGCACAAACTGATAACTTGCCCAAAGTAGACTCATTTATGCTGCTTGAATTTATATGAAGTCAAACAGCTGCTTTAATGCAGAGGAAATAAGATGAGTTGAAGCATTATCGTAAGTACGATTAAATATAATATAAACCAACCATATTTCGATGAGTGGTCGTGAGAAAATGATGTTTTCATGGTTGATTCCTAGACATATAGGTACATAACCTCAAACTATTTAATAATAAAAATTACCAGCATAGAAGTAGGTACTTACATTAAAATGGTCTTCACAAACAAAAGTAATGCCCTTCTCTTAAGTGTATTTTTGCTTGCGCCACCAGGTAAAGTAACAAATATTTTGTCTGGAGTTTTAATAGACGTTGATTGATACTTGGAATACAAAGTTTTTTTTCGGCTGTATCCATTTTCAAAGCTTTCAAAAACAAATTAGGTCACAAGAACTCAGAGCGTAATACTCGAATAAGAATGTAAACAAATGACGTCACTCCATGGGGCAGCCATCTTTATGACGTAAAGAGCGTTTTGGTGGACTTTCAAATTTTATGATTTCAAAGTCGTTAAAAAGTAAAGTTTATATTTTTTTGAAAAAATAGGCATGCAAGGTGTTAGGAGACCTGATAAAGCGTCAATTTCCACCAATAGGAAAATTTATGCTTCTACCCTATTTCGGCTCCTACACCTGTCTCCGCCTTGCATGCGGAGTTAAAAGCTGCATAATAATTATTCAAATTGAGTTACTGTCGAAAGACACAGTGAATTTTATAAAGAATTTCTCATTTATAATTTTTGTTAATCATATTACAATGCAAGTGAATTTATATTTATATATTAGTCACCCTGTCGAAGCGTACTGAAATTCAAAATTAGATGATATCGAATGCCAATACAATATTGGAGTGTTTTAATTAAATTTTAGAGAGCTAATGAATTTTAAAACCAATTGCACTTTTTATGGAATTGCTTTTAAACAGTAGTTTCGTTCATTGTATTATATCAGAGACCGTTCAATTAAACGAATATTTTTTCATAAAGCACTGTTTCACAATAACCAGTTTTCAGTTACATGATGTTATATTATGGATTTTAGATAAAGATAGGAGAACTTAGCGGATTTATTGTGTGTGTTCTCATTTTATTCTGTAAACCGTTAAACTCTTGGACCTTAGCTAGTCAGGCTAGTCAGTCTCTTGGACTGGGTCATAAGAGCCGAACTACAACGTCAAGAAACTACATGAGAGAGTCTCGACACAGATTCACTTCCTATATAAGAAGAGTCGAGCTGAAGAATGTAATCTAGATTCAGAGAATCACAATAGATATTAGCCAAATCTTACCAAAACTTGCTCATGGACTCTGTATTCTGGACTATTCTGGGTCAGCAGGTATACTTTGGCAAGTTTATCTAAAGCCGTGGAAGGAATGCAGTCGAAAACATTCGATTTTGACACGTTCAACTGGGAAAAAGCTAAAGTGCTAAGTATGTAGCGATAATAATTAGAAAAGGGACTTTTTATTATTAACAATATGATTGAACGTTAATTCTTTAATTTGCTTGTTTCCTTCGACTTTTTCTATGAACATTATTTTTTCAATGTATGAATATTAAAAGATGAACACTTCTCCAAATTTGTTATGGGCTTCTTCAAGCTCTGGCAGCGTTGTACGAAAACCATAATAACCACACCCTCCGAATTACATAATTGGTGATTTTTATCGAAAGACCTGACCAGCCGACTTCTTATTGGCAAGCGCGTGCGAGTGTTCTTCCCCCTCACTTCCTCAATTGACTGATATTGATTAATCCAGTGGCGTTGGTATTGTCAGTGACCTTTGTTTTTTCAGTTTTACTGGGTAAAATAGGTACCGTACCCCATTTGTACGTTTATGACAGATACCGCCATGTTTCCTCGCCTCTTACCGATGCCTTGTAGCTTCAGATAAACTTGCTAAACTATACTCTGTGAATTTTGTCAATGGTTTTTTTATGAACTTTTCAGTATATCTCATTCCCGGCGCCTAGTTCCACTATTCCCGATAGGTCCTGTAGGGACAGTGGCGTATCGTGCTCCTCTTCAGGATGATGAACATGTCGCTCCATCGCTCTTGTGAATTGAATGTCCTGGTACCAACGCAAAGGACAGTCTGCTTTGACTATGTAGCTGTTGAAAGTTTTCCAATCAATCGGAAACGAGATCGAAATTTATCCGCATGGAGCTGATTGTTCGAGTGAGTTTGGAGAGACTATTACTAATACAGGAGCTTTAGTGCCCATTTCTGACACTTATTCCTTGTCAAATGTGTCAAAAACTGGTCTGGGTCCTAGGACGTATCTTTGGTTGAAACTCACAATGTTTTGATATTGATAAATGTACAAAATAGAGCGTGGCAGACTAAATGCACACATTGAAAAAAATCTATCAGACCGCAGATTATTCAACTTTTAAAAGGAACAGCTCACAAATTCTCGAAAAAATCTAATCAACGCAACAGAGTTTTTCGTGAGAGAGGGTAATGCAAATGGTTTCATCGAACTAGAAGCCGTCATTTGCTTCTCATCAAGTTATTTTGCACATTAAATATTTACAGTACAAAAAAAGGTTAGGATTTTCGGAAAAAATATTACCAGCTAGAAGCTGAACTCTAGCAGAAACAATCTTCGCTGTCTGAATCAGGTTTCACCAAAAAAAAACTTGTTTAAGAAACTGGATATAAGAATCAGTGTACATTATGATTGAGGACAGAGCCACTACTATTATTCCAGTCCAAAGAAAGGCATTTTGCGAGAATTTAATATTAACAACAAATTGTAATGAAATTCATCTCAGCCCATTCCAGTCCCAGTCCACGTTTTCACCTCAACTCATCCACTTGATTTCATATAATCTTGAAACTGAAATACAAAGAAATTTGTTGGATCGAAAAACACAATTTCCGTTAGAAGGAATATAATATAGCCAATATTGTCAACACTTTTTCGAAGGTATTATGATGAAAAGTGAAACGAAATATTCACATTATTATGAAAATTGACCCAATTGTATACAAACGGTCGTGAATACAGAAAATTTGGATCGCCCTGTGAAAGAATGACTTCTCAATTTCGAATCATCTGCGTGGCGTATCAATGCAGAAGGCTCCTATTGAATCTAAAGAACGGGAAGTATGAAGGGGACTTTTTTATTGCCACTTGAAATAAAAACCACGGTTCTTTCAAAAATCCGCTTTAGCTGCATCCGATGCTAAGCTACAGTAAATGGAACGGAATATATTGGAAAATAATAAACACAACATGGTTATTTGAAATTTTATGCCCACATCTCAATAAAAGAAAAAACGTGGATTTGTACAGTTAAATTTGATGATCTGTATTGGAAACTGGATGGAAGATATATCGTTTACGCTGACTTATGCTGAATTAATGTGAAGTCTATTCTGAAACCAGTTGGAGTAATTTGGACACAAGGTGGCAATAGTGTTATAGATTAAATTGGAATATTCACAAATTTCATAAAGAATTGAAGTTTTCCTATTGAATGAAAAAACTAGTAATCTTATTTCTTTCATTCTAAAATATAATACATAGAGTGGCCGGCAAGGTCATCAGGATCATCACTGGATTTTTTGAGCTCCTTAAGTCAGGTATCAGAATATCCCGCCTATCGTTTTCCCACTATCATCTCCCCACGCTACTGTTCCTATGGGGAAGCGACCCTTTCCTGCGACTCTTCAGTTATTCTGAGGAGTAGGCAAATTGAGACCACGAAATCGTACTGATCCTTATCCTTTCCTATCTCTTGATAATGAATCCAAATCCAAGCGTCAAGAAAATTATTTTTTAGATTTTCCATGGTATAAATTCAAAAGACGCGTCACAAAAAAAAGTTTAAATACAAAAGTAATGTAGCGAAAACATGGTATTTTTCTCTGTCCGATAAATTTGCTACCTTTTCTGCTAATATTCCAAAGTCCTTTTCAAAAAGATCGGGTGGACGTTCCCTCATCCCGCAATATGTCTTTGTCCTGGAAGAAAAATGACGTAGTGTATCCAAAGCTCCATGTCGACGCCTGTTCACTTTATTTTTCCAACGGATAATTTATTATTCCTTAAATTTTTTCCTGATAACTTTTCTTCTCCTTGTAAATTTTTGGTTACTTTTCCTTTTAATTCGAATTATACTGAATAAAAAAGCAGAGATGGTCTCTAAAAGAATAATTATAACATTTTTTCAATCGAAGCAACGGCCAGGCCGAACGATTGTTTAAAAAAAATAGCCTATCCCCCACACTTGTTGATACCTTGTACGTTCTGACATGGAGAACAAAAGTTTTCATGAGGAGAACTACCGAACCCCAAATTAGGTCAATTTTTACCTCTTTAGGTGTAAAAGATATTGTCAAACACCTCAGGGTCAGAAAGAATAGGCTTAAAACATTCAATTACCAATGCTGTGAATAAGAATATAATATGCATTAAACCCGTTCCATTATTTTTATAGGACACACTACCTACATGTTTTTATATATCAAACCTTAGGTTCAATTATTCCAAATACCGTTACCAGACTTGGAAAGAATGCCATTCAATAATACACAGACGGCTTAAAAGCAATAGAAGAAACTGGGCCAGGAACCAAACACTCTGAAAGCTTGGGAAAACCCCTAAGTATCTTTCAAGCGGAAATTCACGCCATAAGAAAAATCGCCCAGTTCAATATTGATAAAGGATATAGAATGCAAAGGATATCATAATGTCGGATAGTCAAGCAGCCATTAAAGCACTAAGCGCTTGTATAATCAGTTCCAAGATGGTGTGGGAATGCCTAGACAAACTCAATGAACTAGGCGAGAACAATATAGTCAGCAGTAAGGGGGAACGAAGATCAGAGATAGTCGAAAAAATAATGGCTGCCAATAGGGTATACTATGCCAATAACAAACTATTGAAAAGCATTGACAAGATAGACTAAATCTAACATTCACAACACAATAATAAGACCTGTGATAATGTATGGAGCAGAAACGATAACAATAACAAAAAGAGATGAAGAGGAGTTGAGGATATTAGAACGAAAAATAATTAGAACAATTCTAGGGCCAATAAAAACCGATGATAATGAATACAGGCAACGTATGAATCATGAAATACTGAGAAAAATGAACGGGGAAGATATAGTAAACAGAATAAAGAGACAAAGAATAAAATGGCTCGGACATGTATGGAGAGAAGGTGAGCGAGCAGTCGCTTGCTCAATGCTACAGTGGGAACCAGGTGGTAGGAAAAGGCAAGAAAGACCCAGATCTAAGTAGCTGAAAGAGGTGGAGGAGGATTTGAGAAGGATAGGAATCGTCAGATGGAAAGAAAAAACGAGGGATAGGAGACTATGGAACAAAATAAGCGAGAAAATAATGAAATGAAAGGGATTGATCCACCCCAGAAAGCGGATCTAGAAAGCATTCATGCGGCGCAACCGCACAAGGAGTGTCTAGCCATTTTATATATACTATGGATTCCAGGACACACTGGTATAGAAGGAAATGGAATAGCAGATGAACTAGCAGAGAGGGGGCCGGAACCCTTTTGCGGAGTCAGCTCCAATGTAATATTGGAAGAAATAGGTAGAAATACGAAAAATATCTGAGCATTGAAAAGATCTAGTGAGGCTTAGACAATCAAAGATTCTTCTGGGTGACTACAACCTGTTAAGATCAAGTGAATGGATAAGTCAAAGTAAAACTACGCTAAGAGTTTTAACAGGGATCCCAACGGGATATTGTCGCCTGAATGGGCGCCTGAAAAATCTCAACATTATGGAGGAAAAAGAAAGAAGATTTTGTGGCATGGAAGAAGATACCTTCATTCACATACTTTCTAACTGCACAGCAGGAGATTACTGGATAGAAGAGGAACATTTACCCTAGTGGAAGCCTGCCGATATCCCAAAACTCCTCCAGGAAATCGAACTAAAGGAGCTACTAGCTTCTGAGACTCTCCTCAGACACTAAGTGGAAGTGAGGGGGACAATAAATCTTCCAGGTCTGTCTCATGTCTTGTATATCAATAATTAGATCATCTGGTTCGTTTCTTTGATTTGTATCTAGAAGGGGATATTTGATTATTTGCTGATGCCTGGCATAACCAAGAAACCATAACACACTAGCTTCGTGAGCACAACATTCTATAGCTCTGGCACCGATTTAGTATTCCTTCAATTCAAGTATTTTAAAAAGGGTTAGTTTCATTGAGTTTCTACTTCTGGCGACAGTCCCCATGATTGTCTCCTTTTTTTATTATTCATCCACATACATACAATGTAGATAATGTGGAACATTTTGAAAAGATCCCGATATAAAACGTGCATTCAAAATGTAATATTGCCATTTTATTGAATCGACACAGAACGAGTCGTCGTCGTCGTTTCTAGATCCTTTAAATAAAAAGGACATAAAAAAGTGAAAGTCACTTGAATCTTTTGTCACTCGAAAGAAGCGGGAACTTGTGAGCTAAAATCTTATTATGTTGTTCTTTACAAGATACAAAGTTTAGAGAAAACTTGGTAGAAATGATTTCTTTGAAATGCTAGCGCGCGGTATGTTCGCATGCCCGACTTCCTTCATACTTGATTAGAAAATAGTAGCGCGAAAGTTTCTCTCTACCAATTTAAGATGTGAACTTAATTTTCAGACTGTAACTCGAATTGCAGTTTTGTAAATAATGGAATCTTGTTACCTACCTCTTGTTAAACGAATATTCATTCTAGTGGATGGAAATTATTATACAAGTCGTGTTAAATTTTACTGTGAAACGTTTTTTCAAAATACCAAGAGAAAACATTAAGACAAACTTTCCAATTTATCCGAATAAAAAGAAATCAATGTAGACGTTTCAGAATGAAAATCAAATTATGGCGAGCTGGGGCACAGTATAAAGTATTCATGAGCTTTCAGACGTTTTGTATATATTTTCTAACAGTGGCGGTACCAATTTACTGTTGAAAAATACCTCTCACTTTTACCAGACTTTTGCTTTTACAGAAATATTTTCAGCTGTCAGTGATTTATCTTCTTTTATCGACTTCGAATCAATGTAGAGTTTAACCGCTACTTTTCCTATTATTTGACAGTGGTAATGATTTATTTATTCAACGAAAGAAACACGATGAATACTGATGATGTACTGATTGATGCCACCTCATATTTGATTGCTTTCAATCGAGTACAAACTAAAAGGGTGTATAGTTCACATAATATTCTTCTCTTCATCGTTTGTGACGTATATCCGGGTTTTGAATATGTCGTTTATTTCACTTGCTGTTTTGACAAATAGCTAACCTTAAATTTTGTAAATAAAATCATCAGGATCGTATTTATCCAAATTCGAAAAGGCTATGAAATTAATAATCACCAGCTTCTTCTTCTGACTGAAAATACTTGAGTACTTTCAAAATCCTGATGTTTTTTCGTGTAACTAGTCATATTTTTGTATTATCTAAATAAATATAAAAATAAGATGAATACAACAACAAAGTACAGACCTGAGGAGAGCTGTCAGTGGAACATTAGAAAACGACGTAAGACACAATGGTCGCGTTCATCACAACGTAGCGCTACCGAAGCGATCATCAATTTCCTGCTGAACGCGTGTTTTGTTAACTGATCAGATTAAGCACTGTGGTATCAGTCGCCATTTTTTCAATAAGAATTAAAATACGCTAAACGCTACCTATTGATGATGCATTAAGGGTCATCTACCAAATTCGACCTTGCACAATTATGCTTTGTATATTTTTTTGTTTCCCTACGTCCTCACGTTTAAGTTCACATAACGAAAATTTTATTAGAAATATGAAAGCTCCGTAACATGTAGGTAGAATAGCGGTCCAAGCGGATTTTGGTTCACGTGATCAACAATGGAACGGCACGCGTCTACCGAAGCAGAGAGACAATGTCAGTCATAGAAGGATAGAAAAGCGAGAGATGGATTTTTATCCGATATTTTAGTGGTAGCATTGTCTAATATAAAGATTAGACAATGGTGGTAGCAAACGAATTTCAATAAGGAATTGTAAGGTTATAAGTAATTTGAGGATTCTGAGATTTTTATATAGTATTCATAAAGCTTCAAATTAGACCCCTTATAAATTAGTTTTTCCATTCAATCCATATTTAATTCTTTACAAGGGCTAAAACTTTGCTTAATATGTGTATTTTTCATATTTTTTTCAACAAAATTTGGTTAGCATTTCAAAGTTTTTATTCAATGAGAACTCTAAGTTCAACATTAATCTACATGATATATTTTTTTCTTAATTTTCAGTACATCCATTACTTCAAAATTCTTTGCCAAAAATACTTCGATATTTTGTCAAATCGCTGCGGATAGATTCTCCTTAACTGTCATTTAAGTCATATGTTAAAAACATAATATAAATATTTTTATTTGGAGATATCGATGGCCTAAGTGCAAAACGTCGTATCCCCAATAACTAAAATTGTTCAGTGCAAACAAAAAACCTCCTGGAACTTCATGATATGATATATATGATTTGCCAGACTGTGAAGGTCAACTCAATGCTTTCAGTTTTGAGCTTTGAGCGGTTTTTTGAATATTTGGTGGGCTACGACGTTTTGCACTTAAGCCATCGATATTTCAGTTTGTATTTAAGTGAAAATGAATGAACAGCTGGAGGCTGGAGGTGACTAATTATTTTAATTATAAATTGTATAGTGTGTCAGGAAGTTCAACTCTTCATAGTTAGCTCCAAAGTGGTAAGCTCAATTTATTGTGATTAACTCCCATTTTTTTATGGTTGGAAGTAATACTTATTTCATAAATTGTCGTATATATCAAATAAAATTGAGTTGTTGTTGTTGTATTCATTGAAATATATGTCGATGGTTTTATTAGCACGTTCAGCAGAATTACGAACTGATGGATCACTCTAAAAATCGCTACCGGATCAACTTTGTTGAGATGAACGCGACCATTGTCAATACCAAAGGTACGTCTGCATCCTATCTTGAATGCTGTAATTTCTCCCGATTGATAGGTCGCGCTTGCTATGACACACACCAAGAAGGGTATTATATGAACTCTAGACGTAGTTAATAATAATCATGCAAAACAATGTTCACAACAAAGTTAGTGATGATATACAAAAGTTTCAAGTTTACTAGACAGTTAGTAACAGAGAAATAAACAGAATAAAATAAATACATCATAATTTACGTTAATTTGAGTATACTCTAAAGGTAGCATCATATAGTTTTTCCCTCAGATAGGTTTACATTTTATAGACCATTTACTAATGTTTCCAAATTTTGCAGACAGGATGTATTTTGTTAGGTTTATGCCGCCATTTAATATTAACTTCATTTTAAATTGAGTTGTGACATAGTAGCAAAAGGGGATAAGTCCAACATAATAACATTTTCAGGATTCACAAAAATACATTTTGACTTAACTTAATGGTAATATCTAACATATATTTAATTCAAAATTCTGCATAAAGAAGGCTATACCGTATATGTCAATTTTTGATAGTCTTAAGGAGAGCAGTTTAAAGTTTCAAACAAAATTATAAATTTAGGGATGGAAGTATTTGTTAATGTTTTCAAGAAATTGTATGTGAAGCTGGAAGAAGTTTCAAGGTGTGAAGTATGAAATTAATTCGTTCATTGCTATATTTTCGAATACTTTTGATATTTTCATTCATATATTAAAATGGAAGAAGAGAAATGTAAAACAAGATTTGTGAAATTGACGATAACTTAATTTTGCCTTAAAAGTACAAATTGCGTTTTTATCTCTTAACATTACACTATAGTCGTAGGAATCGGAATCTAAAACAAGTAGACATAAAGTTTTTGATTGGGAAAATGGAAAGAATTGAGAATTGAGCAAATGTGAGCACAAGAATATCCAACCGAATCTCTGAATAAGCCAATGCGCGTGTAATAGTGATAACAATGGATGGGCTGCTATTTATTTATCATGATAAAAACAACGGCTTCAATTGTAATAAAAATAGTTTGGCTCAAAAATTAGAGATATTCGTCAGGTTTCCCATTGATTTTAATAAACAAGCAAGAAATGCAAATTGTTAAATTGTCAAATCATGTTATTCGAGATTCGTACACACTCCTGAGGTTAAGTGCAATACGGAGAGGCACTCGAATGTGCTTCAAGTGCCAGTACGTGACGGTCGTCTATCCACGCAATGCTACACCAGCTCTCGTTTTATGATGTTACCAGAGGACCCTTACAGAATAAAACAACAGCCGAATTAAAAAAACCGCTTCATTTTTTATCACTGGTTTTTTTCTGCTATAATTTAAACGGCACTGACATCTTGAACATAATATTGTGTCTGTTGAAAGCGAATCCATAGGTATGAAATGTTTGCGGGTAATTTGAACGTGTAGTGTATATACAGGGTATCCAGCTTTTTCTGTTCGTATTGTAATGATGTGTGTCTGTAAGTGAATGTGAGATAGTTGTAGTTAGAACAAATTTTTTTAACGAGCCATAAAATCTATGAGGACTGCTGCATGTCTGCCGCCACCTTCTCGCACCCTACAAAGGAGTGGACCAGTGGTGTATTACGGTTGTCTAAGACGTTAAGACACAGTATAGGAACGAACCAGTATGTTATCTCGTGAAGTCACACTCCCGAGTTCTCTGTGACCTATAACGTCGTTCGGATGAGTATCTCATCCGGCGGCCAGTGCTGTGCTGCGATCCAACCAAAGTGCAAGTGGTGAATTTGCGAATAACATTATTTATTATACAGGGCTTATATTTTTACGGCTTTTCGGACAAATAAACATTATCATTTTTATAGTTTATAAACATTTTTTTGCAATGGATACCATTAAAAAGAAGAAAACGTGTGAGTGTTCAAACCAATAAATATTTTTATGAGACTATTGTTTTATTCACTCATCAGTGTACTGTTCTACAATATTTAAGAAAAAACATTTAACACGTTCAAGTCATTTTAAAACTTATGCTACCTACGCCTATGGAAAAGTAAAATGAATCGTAAAGCGATCCGTTCAAGGTCATAAAAAACTCTGGCAATTTATGAATGAAATTAATAATAATACTACTGGTTCGTTCCTATACTGTGGTTAAGATCTATTCTAACCGCAGATGCAACGTTGCTAAAAGCCTCGAGACGTGTCAAAAAGAAGTCACACATTTGGATTAACCTTTGAGTTTATTTGAGCTAAAGAATGCCAGTTCCGCAAACGAAGTGGCGCGATCACAATCGAACATTCCGAGTTGTTAAGATTCTCCTTCATCCGTACTTAAAATACAATAGGGGGCTGAGTATATCGACTAATCTTCAAACTATATCACAATTATTAACAGACGTTTGAACAGTTCGCAGAATTATTGAAGACATTAGGAGCCTCCTCTGTATTGCGACTGATATCAATGACTAACTATATTCAACTGACTGTTCACCTGACTATTCAGAAATGCACATCCTGCATGATAATTATCAATTTCCGTTACCAATACCTTTATATCCTTCATTAATTACGTAGAGATCAATTTAGTTCGCTTATGTATCCTGTTGGATTATAAGCAATCATTGCTGTCAAAAATAAACAACAAAATAAATTTTGTTGTTCGTTAATGGCGTAATAGTAGGACTTTTTGGTAGAAGCTTCCAGAGTGAATTTGGCCAAATCTAGGTATTGTTCCATGCATCAAGCACTCATATTTTCGAGTATCTGTACCTATTAGACAAACTTTTCTTTTAAGCAGTAAATTGAGGAGTTTTACATCTTCGAATGCCTTTTCCTTGTCCACGAAGCCTATAAAGTGTCCTCTGGATATTTGTAAGCACCAAAAAAGCGTTTCTTTCGTACTGGAACTGGTTTGAAAAAGGTTCCCATTTAGAAAAGTGCAAAAAATAGATAGTAGTTTGTTGTGTTGATTTGGAGTACTCCTTTCTTAGCCGCTGCAGTTCTAAGAGCTTATATCTCTATTAAGTGAGTGCTTCGGATTCCAAAATAATGTGTGAGTGAGCGGAGAGTAGTGCTGTCACTTTTCTAACTGACCCCCGCTCGGAATATTTCGCTCCAGTGATTTTTTGACTAGGAGTCTGCAGTGTTTGCTGTTTTGTCTAAATTCACCTTGATTTACACCCTTGTGCTGCAGTTTTTATAATTCCAAATTTGGAACTATTGTAGATATCATCGTCCATTCCAAAATAGTTTTTGTAGGCAACCCAGACCAATCCATATCTGATTTGAGGCATGTTGAGGATTTTAGTGTTACCTGACATTCTTCAACATAAAAATGAGAACCCTACTCTCAACCCAATTCGAATAAAAATGCTTTTAAATGATGTATGGGCTTGTCATACAGATTGTGAAAAGTCTTTTCGCGACATACGATTCACGCAAGTACAAGGAAAATATGAGAAAAACTACTTGAAAGAGAGAAGAATAATTGTGGGCATTGGGCATGTGTTCAGTTCCAGCTACCAATCTGATATGAAAGCAGCGTTGTCACTTTAGAATGTTTGGTACTTTCTAAGGAATAAATAACTTATTTTTTTGCATTAGACTTTTAAAACGGGATAAAGCCGTATTAAGTGGGAGAAAATAGAGATTGGTGATATTATTGACTTTTAAAATAAGTGAGATCAATACAAAAAATTTGGACAAATTACAATCTGTAATAAATAAAATCTATATACTGCTTTCGATTTAACAATTATTGGTATTTAACATTGTTGCCAACAAAAATTGGGGAAAACTTATACAGATAAGTACATTTGGCAACAGCGGTTAAAATAGGGGGGCTCATATTTTCTTTGTCGTACTTGTGTAAATCGTACGTCGCGAATAGACTTCTCGCAATCTGTATATCGGTTGGAGAAATTCTTCATTCTCTATTTAAAAATGTTATTGTTTTCAGATTTATTGCAACTGTATTCGTGAAATAACCTTGTGATGGAACAACAAAAATATTTGGCATGCCGAACACGAAAACATTCTTCGAAACTCAGTGATTAGAGCTGATATGGGGGCGTTTTCTCATAATTATTGTTTTTGTATTTTTCTGTGGGAAGACACGCGAGTCTGAGCTACCTAATGGCTTTTCTGTTATTGTTCAAACACTCATTTACCATTCACAATGGGTGACACTAAAGCACCGATTAACATTAGCAGTGAAAAAAAAATCAATCAACGTCAAAATTAATGTTGAACTGCTTCGATATGAATAATTGATGAACTGTATGAATAACGTCGATTAAAATTTGAATTTTAATCGATTACATTGCGAAATATGTTAACAGGGGGTCGTGTATTTTTGAAACGGTACATATGTAGTACATTCAATAGCCTTTTTGGTGTGCGTCATTGTTTGTGACGTATATCCGGGTTTTGACATATAGCTAACCTTAGTTTTGATAAATAAAATCATCTGGATCGTATTCAGCCAAATTCGAAAAGGCTATGAAATTACTAATTACCAGCTTCTTTTTCTATCTGAAAAAACTTGAGGACATTCAAAATGCTGATGTTTTTCCCTGTATCTAGACCCATTTTTGTATCATTTAAATAAATATAACAATAAGATTATTATCCACTTTTCATAAATAATAATTGACCGTGAATAACAAAGTACAGACCTGATGAGAACTGTCAGTGGGACAATATAAAAAGACGAAATACACATTGCTAATACCAAAGGTACGTCTGCATCCTATTTTAAATGCTGTAACTTCTCACGATTGATAGATCGCGCTTGCGCGTACTTTAAACATCAATTAATCAATTTTTTCAAGTCAAAGATTAGGATTAACGTTTGTAATACATTTAAACGGTTCATTATTGTGATATTTTGATTAGGATTAATCACAGACATGCTTTTTTTCCATTTCTTCCAACGTAATGTGTTAGAAGGACATTAACAATCGATGACGCACACCAAGAAAAGTATTATATAAACTCAACTGCCATTTTGAGTGTTATTGAATATTTCAAGGCATTATTTAAACTGGAAAAAGGTTTGTTTTTCATTGTGTGAGTTATTCACAGGTATTAACTGGCTTATATCAAAATTTATACCTTGTAGGTATTGAAAAACCTATATAAACAGCGCGGCGGACGTTGCATTGATGCGGCAGCGATTTTTAAATTAGGACGGATAATTCCGCTTCGTCCATGCACTTGAAGCTGTATAATCCGCTTTGTCCATGAACATAGAGATAATTATTCTTGGTAACGGTAGCTGGAACGGTACCAAAATGTTGAAATTAAAATATAAAAAGGATTGTGACTCAATAACCCAAAAATAACAAAAATGCTAAATTCATAATGTATCATAATTTTTGATTTTTCTGTTTGCCAGTTACTTTGTACAAGTCGTATATACATTGTGGGACGGAATAAAGGAGTACATTTTTTAATAGAAAATATTTCTTTTGTTTTTTGGGCGATTTATTTTCCTTTTGCAATGCTAATTACCTAACGTGTCCTCAACATGACTGTGCATTTAGAAGCAAAAATAATATACAGGGTCGGACTTATAAAAAAAATTATATAACAGTGTATTTGAGCTCGTTGCAAACGAAAACTGTTTTAGCTAAAATTGTACTAATGTGCTTTTTCGATAGATAAACTATCCAGAACACTCCAGTATAAAGGAAATTTTCCGAAATTACCGGATTCGCGAAATAACATTTTTTTTATTAAATAACATTTTAACAAATAACACATTTATGAAAACAGTTTAGTAACTTTAGAACTTAGAGAAAAATATTATGAACGTGGCCACCTAACAGCTCAGAACTAAATCCGGTTGATTATTGAATTTGGGGAAATTTCGGACAAAATTTATGACGGACAACCATTTGAAATAATCGAGCAGATTGTTTGGAACAATTTTGAACAGGGTGCAATAAATGGGGCTAACAATTTATGGTGAATATCTTTATAGCTGAGTGGATCTAGGTAAATTGTTCGAAATCAATTCTTCGAAAGTCAATTGTTCGAAATCAATTATTCGAAAATCAATTCTTCGAAAGTCAATTATTCGAAAATCAATTGTTCGAAAATCTATTGTTCGAAATTCAATATTCTGAATAGAATATACAAAAATAGATAGATAGAAGTTTTTATTACTTTGTTTACCTTATTAAATGTTTGTTAAGCGTTTATCTCTTAGAAATCTTTTGCGATAACGGGAAATCCTAATGACAACGGTAGGTCTAAATTATACATAAATACCTATTAGGGTAGATTTTATAAATAGGTAGGTACCTAAATATTTATTGTTATTATTGGATTTAAGTATAAATACAAGAAACGAATGCAATTTTTGACTAGTCTAATTATTTCGACGACGTAGACACCTTTACTTTGCAATTTCGTATTGTTAAAATGGAATTTGTTACCAGCGAAAAGGGAAATCCCAAGCTATTGTTGAATGGTTTTTTGTTTGTCAAAGATAAACAAATCGACACTAAAATATATTGTGAATGTGAATTTTTTCATTCAAAGAAATATAAGCCAAGAGTTATAACGGAGCGAAATGAAATCAATAAAGGACCTGTTGAACATAACCATGGTGAAGATGCTGCACGTCTACAAGTTACAAAATTTTTGGACCAAGTACGGGACTCTGCCAAAAACACACTTGATACTCCTCACCGCATGATTTCAACATATTCAACACAAGTCAGTACTCATTCAGTTGGGCGTTTGCCAGAGATTAACAATATAAAACGAACTATTCGAAACATCAGACAAAGAAACGATGATGCACCTGCTCTTCCTCAATCCAGACGAGATATTAAGAATAGTTATAGCTCATAACTTGAGTTATTAATTTATATTTTATTGTTAAAAAAAATACCAAAAAAAAAATAAACAAAAAAATTTTAAAAACCGAAAAAAAAGAGAAAAAATAAAAAAATACCAAAAAAGAAAAACAAAACAAAAAAAAATACAAAAAAAAACGAAAAATTAAACAAAACTTCTAAACACGCCTGCTTTACGCTGACAGTCCTAAGCCTGTGCCTAAGTGTGAAGGGAAGTTCTTTTTTATTTAAAATGTATTCAACATAATTTTTAACTATTCCTTTCTTACATTTATACTAAAATTTACCACAACATAACTTCTAAGTAGATAACCACAACGTAATAAGATCTGGTGGAGGTTTTTTGTAATAACAATAAAGAATTTTTAACTGAAATTCGGTGTCCTCTTAAATTTAATAAATCTATTCCAGATATTTGATTTCGAAAAATTGATTTCGAACAATTGAGTTTCGAATAATTGATTTTCGAATAATCGGTCATTCGAAAAATTGATTTTCGAACAATTGATTTCGAATAATTTACCGGTACCCATAGCTGAGTACACATGACTGGAAAGTCAAGAAAACATATTTGTATTCTGTGTAAAATTTAATTTTTTTAAAATCGCAGAGCGCTTTCGGCTATTAAGCCATCTTCAGTGCTATACCTGCAAGTAAGTAATAAAAGTTGGAAAATGTAAAATAAGAAATAAGTAAGGAATTACTTACTCGTCAGGTATTTGTTACAAGAAACTTTTCGACAACACATTGACGTCACAAAGTAAAATATCTTAGGATAACATTAATTTAAATAATCCAATGATTGGGGTAAACTGTATTTAAATTTTGAACATTTTTAAAATTGTTTAAATTGTCTTCAACTAATACTTCAACTTAAATTAACAAATGACAAATGACAATGTAAGTGAACACAGAACTCAAGCCATCCAACATGAGTATAAAAATGACATTGTAAAATTTTGTGTAATGTAAATATTAAAGAACCCATTTAAATTTGCAAAAATTGTTGTAAATAAAGTAATTCAGCAATGTCCCAAAACAAATATGTAAATTTCCTAAATAAAATTATAAATTTGATATTAAGGTCTAATGAGAACCCATCAAGTTATAAGATGCTGAAAAAGATTAAGGGTCTAATGAGAACCCATTACTAAATCTAATTCAAAATAGAAAATTCACACATAGGTCAAGAGAGATTCCAAAAGCAAATAAATTAATTTAAAAACCATAAAATGCTAGTGTAAATCAATGAAAGTAATTATCTGAGAATAATTCCAAATAACAAATTTTAATGAACATTGCAGTCTGGTAGTCTCCAATAACAAAAAACTAATCATCTAAACAGAGAAAACGGATTTGATTAAATTCTAATGAGAACTCAATATTCAAATCTAATTCCAAAAACAAATAAGATTATGGGTCTAATAAGAACCCGTTACCAAATCTAATTCAAGTTAGATAACCAATGAATAGTCAAAAGAAACTCCAAACACAATAACCATTCAAATGAAGTATGTAAAAACAAATTACAGAAATTATTAAAAACAAAAATATATTTAAATCTAAAGAAAAATTTTATTAAGTAACTAATGGTCAAATTATAATATATAAAATAATATCCCAAAAACCAATGTGAGTCATTTTCAATGAGAAAGATCTGATTTAGAGTCTAATGAGAACCCATTACTCAAATCAACTACTAGCCAGAAAAAGATTAAGGGTTTAATGAGAACCCATTACTAAATTTAATTCAAAAAACAACTCCAACAAGAGTCCAGAAATATTTAAATTGTAACAAATACCTGACGAGTAAGTGATTCTTTACTT
>CAJUYI010001370.1:0-21811 GCA_910591695.1 Galerucella pusilla
CACATGTAGGGTATTATCGCTGTAATACAGCGGTGATTGGATGAAATTTGACACATGACTTGAAATTGAGTAATTTGATTGGTTACCATATTTGGTAAAAAATTATCAATACAAACTTTATTAGTTTCAATCGAATATTATTCATTTTTATTTAAAACTAAAGTTGTGAAAAGTAAAATTGGTAAATTAATTGAATCGTTAGATGCAATACCAAAGCTTTGCGACATTTTAAATCCAGTTGTCAGTTTGACGTTCAATTAATTTTTAATAAAAAATAAACACCGAACTGAAAACACCACATGTAGGGTATTATCGCTGTAACATAGCGGTGATTGGATGAAATTTGACACATGACTTGAAATTAAGTAATTTGATTGGTTACTATATTCATAAAAAAAAGGTAGAACGTGTCGCGGGACACACGGTAGGAACTTTAGTTCATTTTAAGCAAAAGTTATGTAATACATCTGACGTTATAGATAAACATTTTGCATATTCTTTGGTGGTTGAGTAGTAAGCACACCCGACTCTCACGCGGTAGACCCGGGTTCGATTCTCCGCGAGGAATTCTTTTTTATTCTTAATTTTATTTTTAAATAATCATTCTGCTTGATATTAATAACGACAACAGGTAGACGTTTGAAATATTTAGCAGAATATTCATTATTATAGATAATGGTACGGTACCCTCCATGAGGGAGTCCGACTGGCAACATCTACTTATAACAGCATCGTATATTTAAAAAAGGAAACCGTAGCATTATACAAATTGGACATTCGTTTACCACAAAATTAGTGGAAACATAAAATTGAATTGTTAAATTTTTAATTTGAAGTCATATTACAGTTTATAGAAATTTTTATTTTCTAGATTTTTTCCTAAGTGGGTCGTAGAAAAAATATGCTGCTCGACTCGTGTGGATTGTCCATATCGCACTTAAACGATTGAGCACTCCGCCTACGGCGTCGTGCTCCATCTACGTCCTCGTGCGATATGGCCATCATATCCACACTAGTTGCACAAACTACAATTTCTTTCAAAATATGCCCTTTTACATTTAAAAACTACCTGCCAAATGTCAAATCAATTCATCCATTCATTTTAAAGTTATCGAATTAAAACATTCAAGCTTTCAAAATTTCAACACCCTGTATTTCGAAAAGTAGCTACACCCCTTAATCGCGCAAAAAAATTATGGAAATAATAGTAAAAATTTATCCGAACAAATTCAAGTAGATCACTAGCACTGCGAATACCAGCTTTGCATAGATTTTCAATATAGCATAGGTGGTTCAGTGGTTAGAATGCTCGCATTGCACGGGGCGGCCCGGGTTCGAATCCGGGCAGGATCATATTTATTATTATGAATCGCTGCTTCGTAAACGAGAGAGAGACTAAGGAGGCACAAGCACGCAAAAGCAAGGCACATAACGAAGCAATGTAACATAACGTAGCGTAACGTAACGCGTAACGGTCAGATCTTTTGCGTCGCGACCCCTGGTCGCTCAAACATAACCTGGCGTAAAGAACTAAAGTTCCAAAAATTATTTGTAATATGCGAATATACTGTATGTCGAAAAATGAAATACCATCAAACGAAATTAACTTTGACCCTGTAATCCAGATGACTGACGATACAACACCTCTTTGTGCTGCTCAATTGTAATTTGAACTTTGGTAAGGAGCCAAGGGGCAACTATAATGGTATATTAATTCTTGACAAGAACTTCAAGTTATGTTGGAAGACGCACCGTAACGTCTTTAAGATGATAACTTCAGAGTATTAGAGGCACAATTGAAATACGTGACAGATCCATTACTATTCAAAGACTTCCGTATTCGGACTGGACGCTTAATGGATGTTTGAGAAGGATTTAGTGCAAGAGTTAGTAGTCGAAAACGATTATTAGAGATAGTGCAATGATTGTACGTGGAACTTCATGATTTACAGAGAGGTATTGAAGATAAAACCGAACGAACGGTTATTCTCACTCGTGAACAATTTGCTGTCTGATATTCTGAACGGAATAAAGACCTGAATAGCGTCGGTTATTGGAAAATATTAACAAAATCCTCTCAAAGGTGAGCAGCAAGTTTTAAACAGCTCTACAATTTTATAGTTCTGAAATAACCAGTGTCCTATTATTTGATATACAGTATGTCGCTGATGTATGGAATAGATTTATCCTTTCCAAAACCTTTTGAAAAGAACATTTGGAAAGAATCCAGAAAATGGTCAATTCTAATTTCTGAATCGTCATCACAGGGTCGACTAAAACTGTTTATTCACTAAAATACAAAGAGCTGTTTAGTAAAAAACAATTGAATTATATTAAATGTTCAAACTGACCTCCATTGAGACAGCCGAGCAATAAACTTGTTTCTAACGTTTACGAGAACTTCAGGCGTTATTTGTGCAAACTCCTTTCCGATGCTATACTTCAACTCTTCTATATCATTTGGGCGATTTTAATAAACTTTGGTCTCCAAGTATCCCCATAAAAAAGTCTAAGAGTGTCAAATCTGGCGACTTCGGTGGACATTCGATCGTTCCTATTTATAAAAACAGCATTTAAGTACGTTCGTACATCAAAGGCGCAATGTGCCCAGTATTGATACGTCTGGCGGTTAACATGGCCGTTGAGCATAAAAGTTGCTTCATCTGAAAAAAGTATATTTCTTATGAAATTACGATCTCTGTTACATCGCTCCATAATTATTTCACAGAATTCGTTTCTGCTATCAAAGTCATCTTCTAACAGCTCTTGGGCCAAATGTACCTTATACGCTTGCCACTTCCCCTTTTTCATGTCAACTTTTTTGTCTTCGGAAATTGAGTTTCTTTTGGGGAGATCTTTAACATGGCCCGTTTCTCGAAACTTTCTCTCGATTTTACTGATTATTGATTGAGAAATGGGTTCACGGTTGGGGTATCTACCATTAAATAAATTGCCAACTTCTTTTTGTGTCCTTACTCTATCTCCATGGCCAATCATCATTAATATTTCGATTCGTTCAGTTTCTGTAAGTTTCAATACTAAATTATGCTAAGTTAAAGATTTTAACTATTGACTACTTGACTGATACACATTAATTAGTGTTAGATTAGAATTTAGTACTATTATCAGTAACATATTCGAGAACAAAAATAAATTTTTTGGACACACTACGATGTTTTATTTCCAGTGGCGGTCCTTACAATAACTTAGTTCATAGAATCAGAATTTAAGATTGAAATTTTACCAAATAAACAGTTTTGGTCGAACCTGTGAGAATAAATATTCAAATAATTACATCGTTGTAGAGAGATTGAAAGACCTATTCAATAAGGTGTCTTGAGACACATGGTTGCATTAAAAAAATAATAATAATAATACTGGTAACGCAATGTTCGTTACATCTACATCATGTGATAACGATTTGAAAATTTAAATTGACCCGTTTTTGGATATTTTGGAAATGAAGGAGTCATTCCATAAATTAGCGACATACTGTATAAATACTAATGAGAATACTAATGAGAAGTTTATCGTGTCAATAGAAAATAGACAATGTGTACATATTTGCATGTTTATAATTCACTATCGATGGCATCTAACTTCTGAAAAAAATGTACGGGAACAGGTATTTTTTTCTTTGAAACTGTTCAGGGGTGTCCCCTGAATGTAAGTCCAAGTTGGCGTCATGATGGGGGCTTCACTTCAGCCGCCATCTTGAAAAACACGTGTTATTGAATATCCCGCGAACTGCGCATCGTACGACAAAAATTGTGAAAATCATTATTGTAGATAATAATATTTTCCACCTTTTTTATCCAAAATTGTTTTTTGTATAACGCATAGGTTTTTAATTATTCAATTATAGCTATAAATGCTACGGGAAAAAATTTCCAATGAAATTTATAGAAAAATTCATAATCTACAATTCAGTTATCACCATTTTTAATTTATCATTGACCATTAACTAAATATTTAGCAAAAAACATTGAAAAAAGTTTGGAGCGCTATAATTGAAAGCCTATGCGTTATACAAAAAAAAGTTTCGGATAAATAAGATGGCAAATATTAATATCTACAATTATCATCCCCACAATTTTTGTCATACTATGCGCGGTTCGCGAGATATTTGATAAAACGTGTTTTTCAAGATGGCGGCTGAAGTGAAGCCCTCCCCATGACGCCAACTTAGATTTACATTCAAGTGACACCCCTGAACATATTTAAAGAAAAAAATACCTGTTCCCGTACATTTTTTACTGAAAGTACCCAGTTCTTGGCCTACACAGTCTGTATAATGATCGAAGAGTAAGAGTATGTTATTCTATTCATGGCTCACCCAGTATATGCACGATTAATTATCGAAAACCTCCCCTTTTCAAGAAGTCGGTTGAAAATTCCCTTTTTTCGTCTGTTGTCTGAAAATTAGTGCCTCATGATGACTTGTGTATATTTGATCACCACTTTGGAATATGTAACTTTTATGTAGTCCGTATTTCTTTCTCTTCTTTAAAACCTATTTCTCTTCCAACTGGTTTTAGTGTGGTTCTAAATTCCACACGTAGCTCATTCATGGTCATTTCATTCAGGATTTTTGTATTTGTTGTCCAAATATAAATAACGAAATTTGTGTATTTTTTCTATTTGGTTCATGCATCTTAAAATTCTCACCTATTAGTTAAACAAATTAAAAAAAAGCAGTTCCGTACTGAATATTTTTCTAACGCTATCACACATCCAGATGACTTTTTCGCGCCTAGTACATACAAGGTGTTTCGATCTTTTACTGTCAACAACCAGCTCTTGTTTAATTAAAAATTCTTAGAGGACGTGACTACCGAGATATTTCAAAAAGGCCGTAGAAACCGCTCAACCGCGGTTATCGAGGCTTGCCTGCAATGTTGAGGAAGCGCTTAATTGTCAATCGCTATAAGTGCCAAACGCCGGATTTGTGTTTATACCGGAGTATACCAAGTTGTAGAGGAGGTTCAAAGAAAAAATAGGATTTTGTAATTTGGGAAAATGTTCAACATCTAAAGTTATTGAAAATCGTCGATTATTCGACTTTCAAAAATTCATAAACTTCTTAAATGCTTTATACAGAAAAATGACAGGAGGCCTTTTCTTTCCCAAATGGTCCATATTTGCATTAAAAAAATTGTACGAGTCCAAAAAAACGTTTTCAATTTGTTTAAACAAACCTCACCGGTTTTTCGCGAAAACGCCGGGCTCAAATACATAACAATATCACTTTTTTATCCTTGGACCTATTTTTGCACACGGCAGCATTGACCGCTCTTAGGTTGTAAATTTCATTTAGTGGTACTACTAGCCACGGCAATGAACAACCTGGAGACAGGTTGGGGTGTAAGATATGGAAAAACAACGAAACCTCAAAAAAACTTTGATACTATCCAGTAAAATGGAAAATATGATGATAACAATGAAAAAGAGGGAAGGGAAATAATCTATAAGAAATAGATATTTACGTAATTAGTTATGAAAAGAGCGATATTGTTCAACAAGCGTAATATTTGCCAAAACGAGCGCTAGCGAGTTCTGCAAATTACGCGTGTTGAACAATGTCGCTCTCTTCATAACGTGTTTACGTACAACGTTTTATCTAATTCCGCGCTTTCATAATATTCAATAAAATCTTCAATTACAATGATAATATTGAAGTGGAATCAAATGGTGTTAGAAGTATTGTTACTATGATGTATTCACCCAGAAAATTGACTTACTTCAAATAACTGTGTCCTGAATCATATTTTCAATGTTTATAAATCTCAAAATACTATTGAATTAAAATAATGGGTTGATTGTACAGTTTAAATGATGAAATAATTGTCAGTTTTGATAGTACCTACCTAATTAATAAATTATTCTTTGAAACTCTTGTGGAATCTCTATGTCGAAACATAAACAGTTACGTATAGTTTTTACATAACTACTTTTCATAACTGATATATGAAGGTTATGAAAAACGTGACGTTATCTAACGTCAAGGAGTGACTTAAAGTGTCACATTTGATAGCGGAATTAGATAAATATAATTTATCGCCAACCGTCAGTAAAACCGTCAATTATCAGATTGATTTCCGGAAGTAAACAAACAGTTTACATATGCGTCTGGTAAAGTATTTTGACTTTGACATTTAACGAAAATCATCATCTGTCAGTGTCACGCTTCTCCATGTTACGGCTCGATAATAGTTTTCTTGCGATTTATTCATAACAAATTATTGTTGGAACTCCTTTGTCTTCAGAAATTAACTTTTATAATGCTTCAGGCTGTACCTCCAATTTAAATATAACAAATAATAAGTAGATTTATTCTATAGGTGCTGTTTACTTTGTCATAATAAAATACTATGAAATATACCTCAGTTTTTTATATTCTGAATTCTGAGCAGTTGGCGATAAAATTTTGTATGTACTACGTCAGTAGTATGAGTATGAGTATGAGTTATGAATATTGATGATACATACTTTGAACGTGAAGTCTGTCATTTCCGAACGAATAAAATTTTAAAAACACTTTTCAGGTCGAGATATATGTTTTATCTTGTAACATTATTCGTTGATGATGGTGGTTTATTTTGAGAGGCGCTGATAAATAATCAAGTACCAAAAAAATAAGAGACTGATTGATGGTAACTGAGTTCTTGTTATTTTTTATTTCGAAAAATTATGGAAAATTCGAAGCATTCAATTCTGAAAAAACAGGGTTGTTTCTGTTAGCAAGAGATTGGTGAAATAGTGAGAACCATATAACGTTGTTAGATTCTGAGTTTCAGTTCGGAGTTTCAATAATAATAATAAAGGTCTTTTATTTTTCTCCCTCATCATAACATTTACAATAAGATAGTAAAAGTAAAAAGAGTAAGAGCGAGAGAAAAAAAAACGCATCGAAGATCAGGTGACTACCACACCAAATTAATATGGCAATCTCTGTTTTTCATCTTAGGCGTTGAGTGATTCAAAGAATAATTAAAAATATTATAACATACTTCTAACAAAATTCGATACAAATAAAAATGATAATAATAATAATAGGTAACACAATTCAAACGACAATAACAATATTGATAATGATAATAACATTAAACAAGAACAATAAAAACAAAGAAAAGCTACATCATATCATAGAATTACACAAAATAAATACTACATACCAATGTCCATACGTTGGTTGCGAAACAAAACTGATTTCAGAGCAATTTCGAATGATTTAATCGATTTTTTTTGTTTGACAAGTTCAGGCAGTTCGTTGTAAATTTTTGCAATTTGATATGTAAAAGAAGTTTTGTACTGTTCAGTTCGATGACGAGGGACAATTAATATATAGTTTCTATTGCAAATGTTGGAAAGCTCCTCCTGAAAACATTATTTGGGTGGAAGTGGCGTTGAAGTTACGGAAGAAGGTTCAAACAACTTGGAACTTTGTTACGGTTTGAAGGAACTTATCAACTTTCAAAGATTATTTTCCATTATTTCAGTTCAAATTAAGAGAATAAACACTCACCGCTGCTATAAATCAAGTCACGAAAACTGTCTTCAATTATTTATTAACCTCTTACAATGTTTACATTGTCAATTATAATAGATGAGGTTGACCTTGAGAAAGGATCTTCTTCTGTTCCAAAATCTTCAAATTAACATAATTGTGCCTACCTTGGTTATGGTTTAGTTGATCAATTGATCACCACTAATTCCCTAGTAAATTGATTGACACTTTCCGTTGGTTGTTCCTTGTTTTTTTTTGCTTTGGTCGTAAAAAGGCTGGTTTTCTTTGGGCCATGTGGTCTCTGTGATTTTCGATTTGAATCGGATTTTTAAAGCCAAAAACTGGAAAAGTAGACAAAGTATTTTGTAAAATATCAAAGGCTGATTCCCACCTTAGTGGATTTATATACTTTACTACCTACCTGAAAGGCCAAATTTCAACTACGGTAAGTCATCATCGTCAACTATGATCTCTCTTGCATAGGTTTAACCAACCATGGGTTTTCAGGCCTTCTTTTGTTTTCCCTGACTGCTACCCAGCAAACTCTCTCATCCTGCAACCTCCTAGAGACGGTAACTGGTGCGTGACCTCCTAATAGATGTGCTCAAGGCCTACATATATGGGCATAAACTGCGAGACTCTTTTGCTCATACTTGAATAGTATCGCGGAGAAGAAGAACACTTACACCTTGAAGCTGTCTTCCTTAGAAACAAGTAAGATCTAATCTTTACTTTCCTGAAGTAATAAACAGTCCAGTTTGACTTGGTGCGCTTCCTAGACTGTGCCCCTGATGTCTTAACTCTAGCTCAAGCTACCTAACTTATGTGGGATTGTGTTACCCATTGTCTTTTATCAATAAATTTAAATATAGAGATATATCATTTTTGGTTAAGTTGCATGTCTTAGCTTACATATTATAATAGAAGTGCTAGTTTCAATTAATTTCAACCAGACTTTTTCTTCTGCATAATTTAAAAACTGTAAACCAAATAGTACTACTTGGGACTTATATTGTATGGCTCATTACCATTCTTGTTCAATCTATTTTCTTCAACTGTATACAATACCTAATACATACTTGGCATTGAATTAGAGATTTTTGATAAACCCACACCACTCTCCGAATAGTATTAATAAAATAAGCAGCTAGCCAGCATTCGATATCTAGTTTAATATTACGGAAAATATAACTCCATTCCCTACCTGTTCCAATTGGGGCAAAAAGGGAGGAATAAATATAACAACTTCGAACTGTGCCTTCTTTGTCAATTTTGTTTTCGAACGATATACACTGCTGCAAGTGGTGACCTAGAAAGAGTGTAAAGAGGAATGTGAAATTAATTATGATGGCGACTTAGCAGCTCGATCGAGAAAACTGAGAAGACTTGGATTGGGATGAAATTAGCGAATGTCATCTAGGATTCTTCGGACAAAAATTTTCTTCTCGGTTTAAATTGTCAAGATTTTGAATGGCTAAGCTTCGGAGAGTTAACGGGTGCGTTTATCAAATTTAGGAGTGCAGAAGTGTGTTCGTTGATTGGTTTATGATGGTTGAAGTTGAAAAGAGTGGTCGTCGTCATCCTTCTTTCGTTTAGTATCAGTTTTAATTCGGGGTTGGTTGTTGTGTGGATGTTTGCCTAACGTTGGTATCCACTCTTTCTCACTGGTTTGCACCGGTATTTTTTGAGAGTTTTCTAAAAATAATTCCAACCGAGGTGCTATCATTTTTGCTATAGTTGTCGCGTTTTTTAGTTGTAGTTGACTAATTTCCAAATCAGCAGCTAATATTGTATTCTTGGCAATCTTTTCAAAAATATGAAAGCCGTCTGACGTCTAACGTTTTTGTCCTATTACATTGTTGTAAACTATTTAAAGGAAACGGTAGGAGAACATTAGACATCCACCATGCTTTTTTACATTAGATGCCATTTGTAAAAAAAACATGGCGACCTTCATGACTGATTTCCTACTACCGTTACCCCTCATAACAATGAAATTATTATTTACGAACGAAGACGAAAACATTAAAGTTGGTATAAAAATTTACTGGTTTGGGATTTGAAGGGGAAAGACTTTGAACACAATTGATCAAAATTTTCGTACAGTTGATGTGAAGCAGAAATCGATGCAAAAGAACAACAAGAAAGAACAAATGGGTATATTACAAAGTTTTTAGTAAATAACATGTGACAGTTAAACTTATATATGGCTACGTTCATAAACTTACTCAGAGTAAGGATAGTTTACTCCGAAGCGTTCATAAATTTACTCAACCAGTATAGAGTATGCTTATATAAACGTTCAGAAACATACCCGGAGTGAACTCTGCATACTCCGCTTTTTAATGGAGTATAATATACTCTGACAGTTATGACAGTTTGGTATCTGTATCTGTATCTGTAGAGTGGGGAGGGTGAGTGTGTAGGCTCACAGCACTTAGGCCACATGTGACCCATTGTACATCCTCCCGAGGAGTTGTCCTCCTAGGTCATTGTACATCCTGTCCTTCTCAGGAAGGTGGTCAGGTCACTAGGAGACATATCCTAGACATCTCCAGTTTGGTATACATTAGCTCAGTTCAGATTAGTGCCCAGGTTATTTTTATTGATAATATTATCAACAGTGAAAACACAAAATCCTTTTTTTATCGGATAAATTTCTCTTTGCAACGAAACAGTTTTGCCAATCACTAATTTTACGAGAAAAACTGACATGATAAAATCGCGACACCGAAGGTGGAGCGATTTTATCTAATGTCAGTTTTTCGAGCAAATTTAGTGATTGGCAAAACTTTGAGTCAAAGAGAAATTTATCTGATAAAAGAAAAGCTCGAGTGTTTTTTGGCAAGTTAAATTAACGACAGAATATATGGATGAATTGCTGTGAAATTATAAGTAATGAAAAAGTAGAACACCCTATTATTTTCAATTTCATTCGAAAGAGCAATCATTCTTCTTTCCAAAAATGTATAGTTTTCCATCTTTTGTTTCATCAACAACAAAGTTATTGGAGGTTTCATGCAGTAGTACATGTTTAATTAGTAGTTTTATATGAACGTATTTTGATGCCTGGAATCAACCCATGCTGTGACCGTTTCATGTAGAATGCATTTTTTAATCACGTAAATAATTGCCAACAAATCTGACAAACAGTTTAATTAATAAGAAGATATAATAACATTATTCAATACATATGTGTATAAAGAACAAAGAACAAAAAAGTTACAATAAATGCTGCACATGCCTACCTTCTTCGTTTATGCATAACTGTGAGCGAAATTTTAAATTTTCAAATTAATTTTCTAACATTTCTTGCGAAATGTTTCCAATAATGTTCCTGATATTATTTTTTAGTTCTGCTAAATTGTTAGGCTTAGGATTGTAGCACCTATCCTTCACATATCCCCATAGAAAAAAATCTGGGACAGTTAATTCGGAGAATTTCCTTCTGAATATCCTCCTTGTTTGAATTATTGATTTCGTTTATGCATGAATTATTACAGTTTGAGCTTTTTCAAACACTGTATAGATCATTTCGAAACCGACTCATATGACTTAACAAAATTACTATTGTTAAAATTGCTGATTTTGTTGTTAGGCATCAAACGGTCACAGCATGAGTTGATTTTAGGAATCAAAATACGTTCATATAAAACTACTGATTAAAAATGTACTACATTATGAAACCTCGAATATGTTTGTTGTTAATGGAACAAAAGATAGAAAACTATACATTTTTGGAAAGAAGAATGATTGCTCTTTCGAATGAGATCAAAAATTATAGGGTGTTCCATTTAAAATAATATATATTCTCCCCTTTGAATTTGACCAACATTAGTAAAACACCCTGTGTTGATGAGATGAAATGCCAGCCAAGCCTAAAAAAATCTCTCCGATAGTGAAGCTAGTAGAACCCCATCTCTCTGGAGCAATTAATAAGCTGGGCATTTATGTTTAAAATCAGTCACTCTTATTTGGGACACCCTGTATTCTTAGTATGTTAAAATTGCGTGCTTTCATAATGAACGAATAGTTTACCTATTTGATCATAATATTGTATAGTCGTACTTCTTGTGAAAAGATGTAATTCTCATATACAATAAATCATCTATCTATCTAACTTCAAATATTCTTTTTGGCTGTTATTTTCCACTTCATTTTGATTTGCCTACAAAAGGTATTTTTTCGCGAGATCCCGTTGATATAACGGGAACTGTTATTCAGTTCCCACTGCATTTTTGCGATAGAACGGTAATAGGGGAGTATGTTAATGACGTAATTTGTGACGCAATAAGTTATAAAACGGGATCTCTTTCAGTTCCCGCATCTAGGAGTATGGTTACTGGCGGTTATAGAGATTTAATTGACAGGAGTGACATTTGAATATTAATAAAAAGTTAATAAAAAATGTTGATCATTGTGCAACATAACAGCTAGTAACTGCGAAAAAGTGTTTATTTTCATTCTAAAAAGCTGAAAAACACCGTTTCATTATATTTGTCTAACCAATCCATATGATTCACCCTAGAGTGAAAATAATCATCCGAAACTCGTAGCCTGACTGAACCATGCAACGTTACTTGTGATGACATAACTACGGGAAGGCTAGTATCAAAAAAATCGTCAATTATAGTTAAAACTGAAGAAAACATTTTTCCAACGATAGAAACAATTTGTAACTCGACACTTTTTATCGAGGTTATGTTTATTTATTATTGTTGTGAAGTTAAATCTATCCGGTTAACCGGTTTATTTTCGCGAGAGATCATGAACGATAACAACCTTTCAAATTTATTTGGTGGGGGTATAACCGCTCTGTAACCGACTTCACATCAACGGGATCTCGCGAAAAAATACCTATAGTGCAGCGGTATAGTTTCTACAGACCTAATCTTACTAAGGTGTTTGGAGCTCTTCCCGAAACGTATAATTTGGTCCCTATTTATTCACCCAGAATGTTTTCAGAAATTTCGTTCAAATAAATGGTTCTGAAACGATTTATCATCATGTTTTCACTACCTTACTACAAATTAACGCGGAATTAAAGGGACGTTTTAATTTTATAATCATTACTTTGGGAGTGATTTTACTGGGCAACAAACCAAAGCAACCAATTTTCACCACAATCACGATCGAGTGCTGATTTTCTCCGAGAATTATGTGAACATTGCATTATAGTATTAATTTAAATATGCATGGAATAACGAAATAACTGCAACATAATTAATTTTTCAACTAAAAGTGTCCCGAATGTAATTTTTATTGTGGAATAATGTCATTTCGAATTAACGATAGGTGGCGTATGTGTCATTACCAAATTGGACCTTATATTCGTTGGAATGAGAACATGAATATCAGTTTTGACATAAGGTTTGTTCGTAGAAGGAATTTCCAATCGATTGGAAATTTGTCAAACTCTGACATTCCGTTTGTAATTCGCTGTAAATCGATTGGCAATTTTTGTTGTACGAACGGGTGGACAATTTTGACAATTTGACAGTGATATCTTTGATAAAAATTAACTAAAAGTTCAGCATCACTTGTTGAAGAACTGAAAAGAATGTAAATACTTTCTTTGAACACCAACGGCCAAATTGTTTCTACGAACGCTTTTTTTTAATGCGCATGTCTCTGACGGTTTTAAAAATTGTACATTGTGTCAATTTGGTTCTAAACATTTCTTAGCTAAATGAAGTTTTGATAGTTTTTAATTAAAAAGTAGAAATATAACTGCAAGCTATGTTATTCTGTTATTTTTCTGGACTTGTCGTTATAAAGAAAACCAGTACTTACAAGCTGCCTATGCCAGTTCACTTCCAATAGATCTCGTAAATTTTGTTCAGGAGTTCAGAATGAGTCTCCTGGCGAAGGGAAGACTAACCAAAAACAAAAATAAACTTCAGAAGAAAAGCGACAGCTCAAAATTTTCCTCATTTTCTTATTCATTTTCAAAATTACATAGACTACTAGGTATAATTGTTAGCTACTTGGATAACCTTACACCTAGTGTGGTACACTTTTTTACGATCTGACCTCATTTAGCTAAATTGCCGATGTAACGAAATTTCGGAATTTGAAACCGCATACTTCAAAATTTTGCAGTAATGTCGTTATTCCATTGGAGGTACGATGAGGAAAATAGTTTTCTCAATGTACATTTGATTACTGAGAGATTTTCCCTTATCAAAAAAACACACCACTCTTCAACTTAGAAATTGATATGATTGGAACGCTTTTTGTTCGAAAGCAAACAATGAAACGTCTCGGATACATATCAATAATATGCAGAAACATGAGAATTCGCAAATCTGGAACGTTTCCGTATCAGATATGCATCGATTCAAATACAAAACGTATATTCTAATAACATTTTTCACCCGACTTTATATCATATATCTATGTCTAATACATTTTTCCTGATAGCGTATATATGTATCTTTCGAATTTAATATAGATCTAACCTGAAAATAAACGATACAAAATGTCCATGTTCGTTTCAAAAAATGCGATACGAAATATTTCTGCGGAAGCATGACATTTTTCTCGGTTGTGCATGCATTTTAGATGCAATTGTTAGACTTCAAATCGATATGCATTGGAATGGACCGTTCCGATCCAGTTATTTTGAAACTCTTTTTCCCAAAATGCGGGTTTTATTATTCAGTTATTAAAGAGATATTGCAACCGTAAAACGTTATTTTCTTACGTTAATAGCTTATAACGATGTTACTTTGGAATGAGAGCTGGAGTTATTGCATAACAAAAGCTGTTACGTTACATTCTTCTTTTTTAAAATTCAAACTTGGTGAGATTTTGAGTTTTTATTCTCATCACGTACCACTAAATTAAACTGCCAGTGTTGACAATGAAACTTTAAATTTGTACAATGAGTACCTATAATATATATAAACTACAAACCATAGAAAACATTCAATTGTTAAATTAAAAATCTACTAATAATAATAAATATACTGAGAAATCTCCTGACAATAAAGACAAGATCATTTGTGGAATAGGTGATAATGGTTCAGCTTTCGTGCTCTTGTTTATTCAGCATAATGTCTCCTTTTTAACAGCTGCTTTTTTTCTACCACCAATCTGAGCTAACCTAAGTTCTTTTTGCCAATGAAGTTAAATTTACTAAATCAACTGGCCTCCCCCCTTGCCTCCGCCAAGAATGCCGGATTTTTAACTTTCTCGGCTAAGTTTAATCGCGAATGCAAGAAAAGTCACTCATTTTTCACATCTGATAAATATTATTTGGAGCTGTGTTAATAGAATCCGTTTCGAATTTTTATTTCAATTCATAAAGGTTTACCTTTTTCGAGACCTGTTGTGTTGTTCCTAATGTGGATCCGGTAAATCCATTTTCTGAGCGACTAGTCTCCTGATTTTACTGGTAATTTTTATTTTAAGCAACCTCAGGAGTTGAAAGTTTCGAATCAATAAATTTTTGACTTATTAACTTGTTTACCTTTTCATCTTTGTTTATTTCCAAATGCGCTTGCGCCGATATTGTAGACTTTACAGCGTTTCAAATGTGCGTTCGAACTACAATTCAGCTTAGCTGAGAATTCTGTAGTTAGGTGAGCTAAGCCGGGGGATTGAAAAAAAAAAATTATAATCAACATAACGTTTCATGAATAATTCATGTGTTTCATCCAAAACGTCAAGATACCGTTCCTCTAAATAAGGTGACGCTAAACGTTATCAGAAAGATTTTAAGTCACTTATTTGATCAACGTTATACGTTATCGGTTATTTTGCTCATGCGCAATAGTAAAAAAATAACCGATCACCTTGATAAGCGATAACGTACTCCGTTATTTACGTCGAAATAATCGAAACTTTATTAAGCGGTAAGGATTTGACATAATTGTCAAGTGTATTATGTTTATTTCTTTGAATAAAAAAAAATATGAAAAACTATTAGAATTGTATTAAAAGTATGCACAAATAATTTTAAATAACATATTATACTCAAAATATACTATATACATCTTTGTATATTTCTAAATATAATTCTAAATAACATATTCCAATACTATTATATTTCGGGACTCAAAAAATCGAGCAAAATATACTATATACATCTTCAATATTTGAACTTGTCAACGCCGATTTTCAACGTTAATTTTGCCTAATGCCTATGCTGAAAATTTCGTGAAGAATAGCGCCCCCTATTAAGTTCTTCTATTAGACCTTGATCATTTCGACGTCTAATTATATTTTTTATATTATCCATAAATAATGTCATGGATTAATGTATACAAATCGAATCAAACAAACAGGAAATTTAAGGTGAGTTACACCAAATAAAATAATGTTCAACGTGTAACGTCGTTCACAGGTTATGGCTTCGAAAACTAAAATAATTAAAAATGTCATCCTCTATTTTAAAAAGACTGCGCATGCTCAGTTTAACGTTTAGCGTGTAACGTGTGTCAAGATTTATGTGGCTTAAAATCTCTCTATTAACGTATGTTTGAAAGCGCGCATGCTTATATTATGTCAAAATAACGTGTCCCCTTATTAGCAAAACCCATAAAATAGCTTGCGATATCTCTCCATTATTTCTGTACATTATTATTTCTCAATATATTGAGCTCGGAGCTACAGAGTTATATTGCTATCATTATCGTAACAATACAGCATGACTTTCTTTCTATATTATGAAATTTCTTGTGATGATATTCCATAAATATGTCTATTCGGTGATTTTCCAGTAGTGAATATTATGCAGATAGGAATAGCAACAGCTGAAAGGGTCTTTCCATAAAAAAACCTATGCCGTTTTGCCATGGTTTATGTTGATCACCCTACTCTACATAGAATGTTCAAAGTAGCAAATACGTTAGTATTTATTAAGAAAAGGAACAAAAATGAATCTGTATCGAATGAACACATATTTACAGTGCATGTGGCAGTGAAAACGGTTTCGTTGAAAACAGTTATCCGAACTTAAAATGGAATAAAAAAGAAGAAAAAACGCATGTAAACAGAGACCACGCGTGATCTTGTATTGTTTGTGATTATTATAGCGTCAATACCATAAACATCATATCGTTCTCAATACCTCAAAACCTTAGCCACTTGCCTATGTCATCCATCCAATATGCGCGTGATTTTATTTACGTGCGGTTTTTCTTGGGAGCGGACCGACAGTAGATGGTTATTATGGTTGAGTGAACCACAATAATTGTAAGATATGGCATCAAGAAAAACATAAACCAAATAACAGTCTTGTGATCTATAACTGCTCTTCTTACGAATACTTCTTCTTACTTGTACGCAGCTTGTCAATCAGTAACAAATTTTCGAATATCTGAAAGAACTGCTCTGTTCATATTTCATGTTAAGTATTTCAGGAGGTATAATGAAAAAATAATTCAGTTCCTGCTGAGCAATCTGAACATTCATAGAAAGTTATATTCCAACATCTTCAAGAATTATAGCTACTTCTTATCAAATTTATTATGAATCTTAGTCCTTGTTTTGTTGAGCTGAATCTTTACAACAGATCATCATTCCCGATCTCAAAATGGTTAGACCTTTTATAGCAATTTTGAGGTTGCACCACATAATAATACTACAATCATTTTTGAAAAACTCCTTCTCACCACCTGAGTTTATAATTTCAACCAAAAATATGTCACAAAATATTCAAAAGTGTGTGCTTTTCAGATTGAGTCATTCTAACCTCGCTTTAAGCTACCGAATCCATCCGATGAAACAAACGTCAAACAAGGTTTACAAATTGAACCAGAATTAGGGCTGGACTTCATTCTGTACAATGGAATATCTCCTTAAAGGTAGCTACAAATTTGAGCATCTCTTGAACTAAGATAAAACAATTGGGCCTGAACCGTGAAAAAAATGTTAAAAATAAAATTACTATCTTTCCATTGGTAGATTTATATTGTTGGGAGCAAAGCTAGTTTCTGTAGATGGAGTTTCCTTTCCAATTACTCTGTTAGTTATTCGATTTATGTTCATGTAAATATATTATTTTGTGGTGTTTAGTTTGGGGTTCATTTCTGCTTTAATTGGCTGGTAGGAACGTATATCTGGAATCTCTTTCAAATAAATTGTGGAATTGGATTAAACTGAGGTGATTCATACGTAAACCGTAATAACAAAATATGATTATCAATCGATAAATTGTCACTTGATTAGATATTAATCTGTGCATTTGTCGTCGGAATGATTTTCCCCACGGAGATTGAGACCATTTCTGTAATGATATTATAAGCTCATTCGCGTTTCATCATTCATAATGAGACAAACGCCAAACCTGATTTTAAGCTGTGGAATTTTCGGTTTCGTATCGGTTATATTTTTACTAACAGACACGTGCCGATATTGATGAATATTTTGGCGAGCGTCACAAATTTTGAAGAAAGATTAATAATTACTTCAATAAATACTTAACATAGTGCTTGGTTGAGGTTTTTCCTCTGCTACCTATAATTTCAACTTTAATTATTGAATGCGAATATAGAGGTTTGTTCACTATTTATTGGAATAATAACTTATAAAGCTGCTCCCAGCCGTCACCTGTCAACACTAAATCACCACTTGTCACCTTTATCGCGTTACCTGTCACTCGTTACCTGTCACAGAACTGAATAAATTCAGTTCTGTGTCGTCACTTGTATGTTATAGTGAGTACGGTTACTTCCAGCTCTTCTTTTTCCTTCGTTAAGTCATGTTTTATGGAATAATTTGCCCAGTTCATATGGGGAAGGCATTCTATACCCTACTTTTCAACTGGCAGGAGCATTTCAAACACACAAAGCACTGAATACACCATCCCAAGACGAAACGAAGCTTGTGCTATTTTCCAATTCATTTTCTGAGTGCGCATGTCTGACAGTCGCCATTTTAAGCCCGTTAGCTGTCAATGACATGTGGTTTTATTGTTCACCAAATATTTTTGGTGTTGTAAGCTTTTTGATTATTTACATATTTTTTTGTGTTTTGAACGATAAATTTTGTTAACAAAATTACATTCATTAGTCATCGCGTCAAAAACTTGTGCAATTCGTGGCTGTCATTCAAGTGATGGATGATAATAATAATTGGAAAAAACAACAAAACTTCGATATCTATGGAGAAAGGTTTACTGTCGCTTTTTTTCTATAACTTCGTTGTCAGAGATATCAGTACATTTTCTCTGGGTGTAAAATTTTATTCAGAATCTGGTTAAGTGTAACTTTTAAATATATAAATAATAACAATTGTATTTTCAAGCACCATACTTATTGTAATTTTATATCATCATTCACTGAAATTCTTTCTATTGTAAACTGATATTATAAATATATAATGTATTATTATTTTATTGATTTTTAGACTCACCCTATCCTACATATAGTGCTACATAAATACATACTTACACATATAATTTCGATAACAATATAGAAAATAAGAATCATTTGGTAAAACAATAGCTCATTATTTTCAATAATGGATGGTACCTATGTATACTCCAAAAACAGAATCTAAAACTTATAATATTTTTCACAATATCTGTTAAGCTGTTAAATTAACATAGACAATTCATAAATTGAGTGGAACAATTAAAACTTTGTCGAAACAAGTCATGAAAATAAACAATTATCATTTGAGATTCTTTGGTTTCACTATTTTGCGTGTAGTCAACATTTAATTTACATTTTTTGAACAATTTCCTCAGTGTAACTTAATCCGTTATCTGTCAACGTCAGTTTGAAGGTCACGAAATTTTGCCCCCAAAACATCAAAGGATTTACGCCGGCTTTAGTTTATTGTTTGGCTGGTGTATTCTGTGCTAAAAGTAACTAGATTGGTAGAGTGTTCCGGAAGTGTTCAGACATTTTAAATTGAACCATACCTATGAAAGTATACCTTATATGTGAACCTCAAGCTCAAACCCGTAATTCACAATGTTCAAGGTTCAAATTGTGGGTCGAGTGATTTTTGGTAGGGATAGCAATGGAAAGGCAGATTAAATGGTCATGGTAAAAGAAAAAGAAGGGATGGTAAGCGTGGTAGTGATTTAACCAACTTTCGACGGAAGTCGCCATATCAAGAAGCCACACTAGTGACATTAGTCATCAATTCTTGTGTCAATTTAAAACGCCACGTTAAAAAATAGTGATTTTCTGTACTAGGAAGGTTATTCATGAGTATTGGTATGAATTTAAGTACGTACAATAGTGTTAGGAGACTAATTTTATCCAATATATACCACCTTAACAAGATGCATAGGAGAGTTTTTTGTTTCCCCTAATTGAATAATTTAATGTATGCCTCTGGTTTGTTTACGCTTCAACGGAAGTCGGCCATATTCAGAAGCCACTTTGGTCGATGATTCTTTATACTGTTATATTCTCTTCTCTTCCTTTTACCTCGTTGGGGCACATACATCTCCAAAATGATAAGAATTTGTCGAAGCTTATGAGGTTGACGGACAAAGCCACACACAGACTCTTCTACTACTGAGCGACTGCTTGGCGAGTGTGCGGATGAGAAGCCACCGACAAACACTACCAAAAAGTTTCAGTATCGATGCTGATTGGTTGCATGAAAAGTTTCGGGCTGGAGAATGTAGTTTGGATTTAGGGAACCACAATAAACCTGAAGCGGTTGCAGTTTAATAGATCAATTGATCACCTCATCAAATCTAACTTTTTCAGTTGTATAACAACAAGTTTAAAATGAAAATGGTTTTCTATGTATAGGAAATTGAATTTCGAGACTTCCACCATTTAAAAGTATAAATTTATAATTTATATTAAACTTAGCAGCTTTCTCATTGAAACATTAAATTACGAAACGTTTCCATCTTAAAACTTTTCCAAACGTTGAAGCCCCACTTGGAGCTACTTAATTAATATTATTCACTGAAATTGTCGGTTATTTTCCCTGAAATGAATGTCTTAATTTTTGATTTCCTCATTCAATATAAATTAAATTTTATGTTTATTCAAAAATTTGCTTGAGCGCAGGTGTTTGGTGATGACTTGAGCATAAAATTTTGTCGAGAGTTTATTTTGAATCCATTGCAGTGATTAACTTTCTAAACTTCTCAGTTGGACTTGCAAGTTTTCTTAGTTATGGAGCATTTATAAAATGAAAACTGATTGAATGTTGAACTAAAATACACGACAAGCTTTTGAACAGAAACTAAGACGAATTACTTCTCTAATAGTGATGGCATGTGTCAACAAAGTTATCAATGCGAAGTGGATAATTATAACTTTTGCAAGTATTTTATTTAAAAACGTTGTCAAAGCGATTACACTGTATCCTGGACTACTTATTTATAGTCAATATTTTTTTCCAACGTTTTTTTTGCCTTGGCTCTTATCATTAAACTGTAAACTATGGGTATACGGTTAATATTTTAGTTGGAGAGCTGTGTTACTGTTATTTTTGCCCATAAGTCTTCTGACTGGGTACGTTGAAGTTATGCCTTCACGATGATTATAGGCAGTGCAATGGAGCAATTGCGTTGAATACTAGATGGTCCCAGCAAGAAGTTAAAGTGTCTCAAACCGTCGTCAGTGGAGCATGGAATCGATATGCTGCAACTGGAAATGCAGACTATACAGATGAAGGAGAACGACAACGAGCCACAAAATAAGCTCAAGACCATTCAATAGTCCTGTACAAACATTCAAGGCTTCTAGAACCAACAGCTTCTTTATACAAGCTACTAGACTGGTTATTTCTAGCCATACTATCAGAAAAATGCTGAAAATTTGTAATTTGAGCGCAAGAAGACGTCCTACATACACATACCCACGGCTAACGTCGGCGCAGCGTGCATGCAGACATCGGTGGGCTATGAAGTACAGCAATTGGAATCTTGAAGATTGGAGGCACTGTTTTTTCTCAGACGAATCACGATTTTGGTTGCATACGTCTGATGGTCGAATTTCAGTCTTGAAAAAAAAAGGTTTGGGGTATAATGCAAATTCAATGGCGCCAATCAGACTAAGGCGTCTATTCTATAATATTTTGCTCAGCAACGGTTTCGTTCACCAACGATTGGAAGTGTGAAGGAAAAATTTTGAAACGTTATTCTGTATCTTTTTCGTTGACCACTTTCTGATGTTAACGAAATTTGGAGTTTTCAAATGGGTGGTAGAGCAAAATATCGCAGCGTTGTCAGATTCGTAAATTACATTATAATTAAGTGATGAAGATCGTTGCTAAAATCCATTCTATATAAATACATATCCGTTAATGTTTTCAAAATCTACACTACCATACAGTGCTTTTCAGATAAAAGTATCCACCTTTAATAACTTTTGT